>JAPWTK010000391.1:0-160000 GCA_029963805.1 Aromia moschata
AGCCGCGATCTTTCGACGCGGGCGCTGCCCGCGTACGTCATCGACGTTCAGTCGGCTGGCTCATCGAAGCAGGCAGGGGCGGACTGGCCCAGCGTTCATAACAATATAATTTCCATTCTAAGTATCTCACCGTTATGATTCCAGGATATACCTGAGGCCAGCGAGGAAGGCGACAGCGAGGTGCGGCCCGAACCCGAAAAGAAAGAGGCTACCGAAGAGGATGACGAATACGCAGGTGGACTATGTTAAATTATCCTAACAGTACCACACTTCACAGATTTATCGGCTTAAGTTACTCGTTGATTTGTAGACTGTCTAGTCGAGTCTGATTAAGCATTCCCGACTTTTCCTTTTTTTAGTTATTTTAATTTAATATTGGCCAGCAATATTTACACTTATGTTTATTTTTAATATATTTTTATTTATCGTTTTTTTTTTTTTTTATTATTGATGGCAAATTTTGGCTGGGCCTCGGATAGATCAACTGTTAACCTAACTTAATTGGTAGGTGTGGCGATAGGGGTGTCCGGAAGTTTGCGTGCAATATTTTACCTTAAAATTGAATAAAAACACAGTTAACATTAATTTGAGACTTTAATAAACTTTTGAAGATTTGAAGTTTATTGAGATTTCTAATAATTTTCTAAAAATGAGAAAAACATTTCTAATAATTTTCCTTTAGGGGTGTATAGGTCTGTTATGATCTGATAAATTTTTTTATAACCACAGGTCAATAGGTCCTTAGACAAGATACAATTTTTGGAATACGAAATCAAAATTTGGAGAGAATAATTATATCAAGTGCCAGATTGATATATTATTCCATCACTTCCGGTTTCATAGGAAGTGGCTACATCTGTGGAATTTTAAATGCAATACCCTGCATATAACAATATTGAAAATCATCAATTCAATAATACCAAACAAGTGAGTATTTGGTCATTCAAATATGTTTGTAATAACTCCCTAATTTTAAATTTAAGTGTGCTATGACCATTTAATTCACTCTAATGATCCTAGTGACAATAAAAAACCCTTATACCAACTTATTAAAGAAACATTTGATAGTTTGACAGATCGGCGATAGTCATTTGCTCACAGCCACCTTACAATACGGGTGAGTTTGTAAACTCTGAAACTGATATAATGTAGACTTCATCTGTTCAACAAATGAAGTAGAATTTATGCACAGAAAATAATTGTACTGCTAGCTTCACTAGTAGTGAGTACTGAGTAGTAGTGAGTAGTGAGTAGTGAACTTTTGGTTCATTTGTCCATAACACTCCTAAATTGGCCATTAAAACACAAATTCGCTTATTTGGTATCGGTGAACTCAAAAAAAATGTGGATTTCAAATATGCAATAATATACAATGTGCATTAAGGATGTGGAAGTTGGAGCTACTTCCGATGAAACCAGAAATGACAGAAACATATTAAATACGTTTTATACAGGGTGCGACAGAACTAATTAAGCAGTTTTGAGGAGTTATAAAACAGAATAGCCTAGGAAAGATAGCCAAAATAGGTCCAATTTTTCAAAAAATTCCTCAAGCTTTAAAAAAAATGATGATTAGGTAAAAAATAATGCAATTTAAGTGCACTAGTTTTGGATCAAATCGGTTTGTAGGACCATAACAAAAAAAATTCATAAACGTGTGAGAAACCGGTTTTTTCACTTTTTTAATTACCAAAAAAAATTATTTCAGAAAAACAAAAAATAACACGTTATAGCGCTTAAAAAGACGAAGAAAATCAGCTTTTAAAAATTAAAATCGGTTCACAACTTTTTGCAAAAAAAAAAAACCTTCGAAAATTGCCCTTTTTTACTATCTAATTATTCGGCCTACGAAAGTCGTAGGGACTTCCGACCAAATTGTAGGTCTTTTCGGCGGCTACTTACAGTAAAAAATTTTATCAAAAAAATATTCATAACTTTTGGCGCAATTCGAAAAAATGTCAAAAGAGGTGTTTTCAAAAAATAGCCCGGCAATTGTCAATTTTTTTTGGTACTTAAAAAAGTGAAGAAAACGGTTTTTCACACGTTTATGAATGTTTTTGGTTATGTTTGACAAACCGGTTTGATCCAAACCTGTGCACTCAAACTGCACTATTTTTTACCTAATCACTAATTTTTTTTAACGCTTGAGGAATTTTTTTGAAAAAATGTTTCCTAGGCTAAAATGGGGGTTTTCGAAGTTAGCAGTGCACACCATATTATATTCATTTAGTTTTGAAAATAATGTCCTTAAGATGGCGGCCATCAACAGCAATACACTGTTGGAGACGATCTCTGAGGTTTTGAATAGCTCGTTGACACATATCGTGGGGTATGGCATTCACTTCTTCAATAATCCGCATACCCCACATATATCCGCATATCCTTTAGATATCCCCAAAGAAAGAAGTCACAAATGCTTAAGTCGGGTGACCGCGCAGGCCACCCCACATCATCCCTCAAAGAGACTAGACGCCCCCGAAACATTTCTCTCAAAACATTAAGTGAATTTCTGGCTGTGTGAGCTGTAGTCCCCCAACCCCTCTTCTTCAACAACCTCTTCCATTCTGGGCTGCAGAAAATGTTGCAACATTGAAACATTGCAAGCATTTGCTCACACAGATTTCGGCGGTTGACGTGGTCTGCTGGGCTCAATTCTTGAACCATCATTATTTTGTAGGGATGGAAATTCAAATCGAAATGCAGAATCCTCCTCAAACTGCGGCCTGAAATCCCTAATGCAACAGCATGCCTTCGAACAGAACGTGTTGGCGATTGCTCGATTGCTGCGCTCACCAGGTGCACATTGTCTTGTGTTCTGATGGATCTGCGTCGGCCATATTTATCTCTTCTTAGTGTGGTACCCGTTTCTTCCAACTGCTGAACCCAGGACCGAATTGTGTTCGCATTAGGAACAGCATTGTTGCGCGGAATATCGAATCGTCGCCGAAAAGATCTTTGCTTCGCGATCACAAATCGGTTGTTTTCAAAATACGCACACACGGCAAAGCTTTGATGTACTCCGGTCCATACCATGTTGGCTACTGAAATGGGGCCACCGACGCGACGGAACTTAACGAGATCACGTGCGGCTGCCTTCCCCACCACTGACCTAGCAGTTATACCTCGAAACTGCTTAATTGGTTCTGCCGCACCCTGTATATCGTATGTATTCTCAAATTAGTAGCCAGACAAGAAAAAGGAAAGGAAGTAAGACCTAACTGAAGGATGGCATAAGACATATAATTGCCACACTTGTCACGCACGTCCCACTCTGTGGGTGGGTCAATGACTACGTGGTGGGGCGATTCGTATTTGTTGGCGATTCTGTACCCTCTCTATTTCCATGAGAACCGAACTTATCCCACGTACTGAATCCCTCTCTTCACATTTGGAGAATAGAATTTTGTTTACATACGGTATATAAAATTGGTGGTTTTACCGTAACCAAGATTGACAGTATTTGGCAAAATTTACCGTAACGACTCACCTGGTATATTTACAAGAAAATGTTTCAAACAAAATTTGCTTCCCGTTCTAAAAACTCTACGAAATGATATAGTCAGTTATTCACTTGTTCATCACTTTGAAAGTCATTTGAAGGTCAACTTTGTTTGTTCGAATGCAAACCAATAACACAATGCAATAATTTATATTTATTGCAACACAATGTTTATAACAGGAACTCAAATAACATTTAGTGCAAATGTTATTTGAGTTTACTGAACGAGTAAATGAGTAAACTCGATGTTGATAGAGTTTGCTGGGTGAACATCTCCTGTTGCTTAGTAATTTTTCTTTTATAAAACGAAAAATTACACAGCACCACAAAATTTTTTTTGGCGGCACCCGAAACCGGACCATATCTCTTATATGTTTTTGGGGTTGTTAATCACGAATCTGAACTCCAAATTGCTCTAGCACATCAAATTTTTGTTCTAACTTTAAAAAAACGTCCAAAAAATCAAGAAATTGCTCCATTTTTGAGCGTTAATCAACTAAAAAAAAGATATCACGGGAACATAGTTGAAAACAATATAGTAAGAAATTTGTATAACCAAAATCTAAAAATTCTACGTCAATAAACCCCAAATTCAAAAATCCAAACTCCTGAACACCAATTTTTACTATATAGGGAGTAAAAAACTTATGCGTACATCATTTTTAAACAAACAAATACTATCACCATAACCTAACAAGCAGAATCAACCCAAACTCCAAAACCTACAAATCCTATGCTCTTAATATCCAATCGTTCAAATTCAAACCCACAATTTCGAACCTTGGCCTGTCAGCCTAAACCCACAAACCCAAAACCACTAACTCAAAAACCTACAAACTTTCAAAGTCACTAACCTAAATTCACTGACCCTCGAACCTAAATCAACAGACCATCAACAAGCTTGTGTATTTGTGCGTTTAGGTTTGCGATTTTGTAAAATAAGGTAGGTGGGTTTGTGCATTTAGATTTTTGAGTTTGAGAGGTGGTGATTTTGTGGAAAAGGTGGGTGGGTTGGGTTGGTAGTATGGATTTGTAGGTTTGGGTTTAAGGGTTTAAAAGTTTTGGTGTGTGGGTTTGTGAGTTAAGATTTGTGATTTTGTGGATAAGAGTGGGTGAGTATGTGAGGTAGTGGGTTTGTGGATTTAAATTTAGGGGCAGGTTCAAGATTGTGGGTTTGAGTTTGAAGGCTAGGTATTAGGTAAGAGCATAGGCTCATTGGGTTTTAGGATTTGGGCTGATTCTGCTCTGAAAGTTTGTAGGTTTGTAGGATTTGTAAATTAGGTTTGTGATTTTGTTAGTTAGGGTGAGTGGGTTTGTTGATTTAGATTCGAGGGTCAGTGAATTTGGGTTAGTGAGTTTAGGCGAAGTTTGTAGGTTTTTGAGTTAGTTTTGGGTTTGTGGGTTTAGGCTGACGGGCTAAGGTTCGATATTCTGGGTTTGAATTTGAATGATTGTATGTTAAGAGCATAGGATTTGTAGGTTTTGGAGTTTGGGTTGATCCTGCTTGTTAGGTTATGATGATAGTATTTCTTTGTTTAAAAATGATGTACGCATAAGTTTTTTACTATATAGTAAAAATTGGAGTTCAGGAGTTTGGATTTTTGAATCTGGGGTTTATTGACGTAGAATTTTTAGATTTTGGTTATACAAATTTCTTACTATATTGTTTTCAACTATCTTCCCGTCATAATATCTTTTTGTTAATTTGATTAACGCTCAAAAATTGAGCAATTTCTTTATTTTTTGGACGTGGACCAAGTGAGCTACACTACTGCCTGTATGCAAGTCACTCTGTGATCATGTTCCTGGTCAGCTACCCCGGTGACCTTGACGTAATACCACCATAAGATGGTCTAAATAATTTTCTTTTGGGTCAAGGCATCTCTGATCTCTGCTATTACATTGTACACTCATTTTCCGGACACCCTATATGTCAAGAATACTTATTAATTTTTAATCATAAATCTTTATAAACCTCAAGGCCTAATTAGGTGCAAGAATAACTACATCAAATCCAAAAATCATCTAAAAATGCTCTGAGCGTTTCAAAAAATAATACACAGTTTTAAAGAATTTTTATTATAAGCTGGATATTACATATTTTTAATGATTTCTGTCTAACACATTAGTTGACAATAAAAGTCTATATATCTTGTAACATCTATAAAAAAATGCAGTGTGGCTCAAAAGATGTCAAGTCTAAACTAAAAAATGCTGTGAGTATTTTCGGATCGTTTAGAGCACATTAAATATATCGTATTTTTGGTTCAGCAACAGTTATTTCGAGATTATTAATTGGAACTAAAGATGGACATATAAATAAGTGTTTGTCTAAATTTTAAATAACAGATATTGTAGATACTATCGTACGAGAATGAAAAATGTTCTGAGCATTTCTATAAAACATGCTGTCCTCCATCTGCTCTCATCAATTCTTTATGTGTTTCCCTTTCTTGCATTTAATAATAAGCATTTATTATAATTTTAAAATTCCTGAGATAATTAAATATACAGGGTGTTACACCTCAGGCGGTTTCTTCCACAACTCTGTAAATTTAAGGAAAGAAGTGTTTCCAAATGTTGCCCAAAATTATGTGGTGCATATTTGTAAAATATTTCTAGTCATACAGGGTGCTCCATGTCCTCTGACCGCTACACATCATCGTTATTTTAAATGGAACAACCATATTTGTACAATTTTAGATACTCTAAATTTTAGATTGATTTTACTAACCATACATGATGATAGGTGGTACGTAAGTCCACCATTTTAGAGATATTCAATTATTGAAATATCTGATATTGAAAAAAATATCACGATACTAGACAGCACTCTACACAATACACAAATGAAAAAGTAATTACTTAACTAACTTGTTTGGTTTAGACACTATTTAGAAATATTTGGAGCGTAATATTTTTCAAAAACAGTTGAATATCTCCAAAACGATGGGTTTTAGGTATGTACAAATATACAGGGTGTTTAAAATATCGAAATTGTGTAGCGGTTACAGGAAATGGAGCTGAAAAATCAGAAATATTTTACAAATATGCACCACATCATTTTGGGCACTATGAAACATTTTGTTCTTAAATTTACAACAACAGAGTTATGGAAGAAACCACCTTAGGTGGAACACTATGTATTGGCGTTGGACGTGGAAAATTGGTGCTTCAAAATGTACAGGGTTTTCATTTATATGTTATACAATACACCTACCTACGGGGTTTATTATGGTATGAGACATCTTATATTAATTTACCCTGCGTTTTTATTTCTATTTCTTATCCAGCAGTCAGTTTATTCTTCAATTCCATTTTAGTCCAGCCATTTATTATTATGATCCAATATATAGTTTTTTTTCATGCCAGTCTAGATTCTGGCATTTCCAATATAATTATTAAACTGTAATTACAAATATAATAAACAATAACACGCAAACAAAAAGCAGAAAAAAAATTCCATATGAAAAAAAGATCGTTTTGCAATTTTTCGATGTTCAATTGTGAATTTTGATAGGCTTAAAAGATAACATAGCTACACAAAAAAAATCATGATCGTGGATATTGACCTTGGTAACCCTATGTATTTTTCGACGCTGAATTCGAATCCAATCTCAAAAAAGTCAATACACCCTCAAAATTTTGAGATACAGTGATAAACGCCTTTAAAATAGGATAAAAACAACCATGATATATGATGACAAGAACTATATGCAGAAATTACTCCTGATGTAAAAACCATCATTACCCCAATTCAATACTGCCATAACTGCATATATGAACAGGTTGCAGTTATGGCAGTATTGAATTGGGAGTACGATTAGTTTGCATAGATTGGTTATTTTAGATATAACTATTGTCATGACAAGAAATTTATTCTAAGGGTGAAAATCGAGTAAAATAGAGGTTGAAAGAGGTAAGAAATGCAAAGAGCAAAAGGGGAAAATTTTACATTGTGACCTCCGATTTTCAAAATGGTATTTTTCTTCGATGACCCACGATGACTGCCACTAGCCCTAGAATATTATGGAAATCGACGGGTACAATTTTTTATAAAAAAATTAAAATGTCAGATTCTTCAGCATCAGGTCTATGGTAGAAATTCGAACTTTGAGCTTGATGACCACGTGGCTCATCGATATTGGACATGAAACTTAGGGCCGAAAGATATTGTCATAAGACATATTTTGGCAAGGCGGCAAGTTGTAACTAATTTTTTTGTGGCCGCTAGGGGACGTCAAGGTTTTTGTTACTTTTTGTTAAAATTCCGCTAAAAATGGGTTTCAATCGATGCATTGGGCCGAAAATCATCGAATTAGATGAATTCTAATGTTGCAAAATACAGTGAAAAAACATTATTCTAAAAACATTTATTCGTTATTCGTTACTGAAAATGTATTTTACAAAATAAAATTTACATTATTTACAAAGTGAATCACATTAGCTCGGCTTTTTTTTATTTTCGTCCCAATGCATCGATTGAAACCCATTTTTAGCGGAATTTTAACAAAATGTAACAAAAACCTTGACGTCCCCCTAGCGGCCACAAAAAAATTAGTTACAACTTCCCGCCTTGCCAAAATATGTCTTATGACAATATCTTTCGGCCCTGAAAGTTTCATGTCCCATATCGATGAGCCACGTGGTCGTCAAAAGCAGTGGTGGTGCGTGATATTTCAGTTAGCCATATCTTGAAAACGACGCATAGGACCCACTTCACTTTTTTAGGTGATGACTCATACACCTCTTACAGAAAGGATTTTATAGTGAAAAAATGTAAGCAAAGTTGGCGAAAAAATTTTCAAAAATACACTGGAGCACTCCCTGGGTTCTCAGTAACGCTCTGTGGGATATTTGCGAGTATATTTTTTTCATAATCTAGAAACAAATATAAGGAGACGTTTTTCGATTTGTTGCAAAATATTTTTTTTTTTCAAAAAGTTATGGCCATTTTAATTTTAATTTTATAGGAACATTTTGTTTCCAAAAATTAAAATGGCCATAACTTTTTGAAACAAAAATATTTTGTAACAAATCGAAAAACGTCTCCTTATATTTGTTTCTAGATTATGAAAAAAATATACTGCAAATATCCCACAGAGCGTTACTGAGAACCCAGGGAGTGCTCCAGTGTTTTTGAAATTTTTTTCGCAAACTTTGCTGACGGTTTTTTCACTATAAATCCTTTCTGTAAGAGGTGTATAGTCATCACCTAAAAAAGTGAAGTGGGTCCCATGCGTCGTTTTCAAGATGTGGCTAACTGAAATATCACGCACCGCCACTGTCAAGAGGCTCAAAGTTCGAATTTCTACCATAGACCTGATGCTGAAGAATCTGACATTTTAATTTTTTATGTACCCGTCGATTTCCATAATATTCTAGGGCTAGTGGCAGGTCATCGTGGGTCATCGAAGAAAAATATCATTTTGAAAATCGGAGTCACAATGTAAAATGTTCCCTTATGGCCCTTTGCTCTTTGACAAAATACTCAATTTTTATTCCAAGAATATATTTCTGGGGGTTTTCGAGGTGCTGATTTCAAATTTCAACATGCCAAAAGCAGGAAATGTACCTCAGAGGTGAAAATGGAGTATACCATGGGTGAAGGGGGGTGCGAAAATGTTTATATGACAAAATACACAACTTTTGTTCCAAAATTATATATACTGGGGTTCTGGAGGTTGCTGATTTCAAATTTTAACACGTCCATAGAATGAAATTTGTTTCAAGTGTGAAAATTGAGCAAAATACGTTTTGCACCCCTTTCAACCTCTATTTTGCTCAATCTTCACACTAATTTCATGCTATGCTTGGACATGTTAAAATTTGAAATCATCAACCTCGAAAACCTCCAGAAATATATTCTTGGAATAGAAATTGCGTATTTTTTCAAATTTTCATTTCTTACCCCTCTCAACCCCTATTTTTCTCGATTTTCACCCTTAGAATAAATTTCTTGCCATGACAATAGTTATATCTAAAATAACCAACCTACGCAAACTAATGGTTTTACATCAGAAGTAATTTCTGCACGTATTCTGGTCATCATATATCACGGTTGATTTTGCTCTATTTTAGAGGCGTTTATCACTGTATCTCAAAATGTTTAGGTGTATTGAGTTTGAGGTTGGATTCGAATTCAGCGTCGAAAAATACATGGGGATACTAAGGTCAATATCCAGGATCATGATATTTTTTGTGTTACACAGCTACACAAAAAATATCTAGGAGTTATAATACCTAGGAGAATATATAGGAGTATAAAAAATGTACTAAACGTCTTTTATATCTCAACAATTTTTTTTTTGTCTTGTACATTTTATATAATAAACTTTCTAGGTATGTAGGTGTCAAAATATAAACGAAAACCCTATACCTCAACCATCCAAGTGTATATAAAATGGTTACTGTCGTATGTTGGCGTTAAACGTTAATTTATTTGCTATTATAGTTTTGTGTTCCTAATATTTCTGTTAAGCTGGAATTCAAAGTTAGCTACTTGAAGCATTTTTAGAGGGAAGTGTCTATATTAGTTGCTCACACGAGAAAAAAATAAATAGTGAGACTGTGAAAATGATTGTTTTGTTACACGTTTTTCGTTTTGTTGTATGTATGTTTTTATGTATCAAAAATACAAAATGTGCTTTGTCCGATTTTGTGCCCCAATATAATCACTGATATTAACCAATTCATTCAAATTGTGCCCCATTTTATTGATTATTCACTTAGGGAATTAAAGAAGATATTCCCATACATTAAATACATAATACTTGTTTGTACAGTATTTGATGTATTATATCCTTGGGTTGTGTACACCGAAATTTAGAAAAGACTAGAGGGAATGCTTTCCATTTGCCCTATGCGTGAAAAATGGTGAAAACAAAGTGATACTAACATGGCAGCAAACTTGAAATTGACCCTTCAACGTTTCATTATACAGGACATACCCTCAACGGTGCTTCTGTGTTCAATTGTCATAATAATACCGCTTATCTGTATATTAACTGGATAGGCAATAGGACGTAAGAGAGAAAAGAACGAGAAAATTTGAAGCTCCACCATCTTGTAAGACAGTAAGGAGACCAATCGCAGCAGACCGGTTTTGACGCTATGCGCATAGTGATGTGTATTAATATATCTGATTATGAAGTAGATTCACGATGTTGATAATATAATTTATAACTTTATAATGTATTAGAATTGTTTTATTTTCTACTAAGCATTTAGCGATGTTTTAGTGTGAAAAATATGGGTTCAAAAAGAAATTTTAGAAACTAACCGAATACAGAAAAAGGGAAGGAATTCAACAGTATATTTCCATTCATGAATCAACAAAATATTGTTATGTATTTCGCCTTAAATAATTCACTAAATTCACTTCAAACACTTTTATTAATACTTTGCAACTCCTCAATTTCAACCCTGTAACATTCAAATCACAACTAACTTAGTTCTAAGAAAACTAATATTTATCATTTTTACCTGTTGTAGAATGTTTATTTGTCATTCTATACAGTTCTTTACTAGCTAATGGTGGGTTCATGCAGAAATTTTTAGTAATAAGAATAAGAAATAGTAATAAGCATAAAAGTTAAACCTTCGTTTTATAATGACCCAGTTCATGCAGCAAATCCTTATTTTTAAAATTATTACTAAAAATTATGTTTACTGCATGAACTGGGTCATTATAAAACGAAGGTTTAACTTTTATGCTTATTACTATTCTTATTCTTATTACTAAAAATTTCTGAAGAACCCACCATAAGTAGTGTATAAACTAAATATAGATACTTAATATGTAAACTATAAAACTTAATAACTGTTAGCTGTCACTGATTTCACTCCACAAATGTCACAATATTTTCATTTCAAAGATACCTAGATTTCTTATAATATCACAATCAATCACAATGTTAATGCAACCTTGTGAATAATCACAACGTTGCGGAAACGTCATTACAAAAAATTTGAACAAACATACTCGTATATACATATAAAAACAGACAGATTTCAAATATGCATATTCCATACATATCTCAATCTATTTTTTTGTTTGTCTAGTTTTCATTTGGTTGCATTTTAGAAATAATGCATACAATATTTATACGCACGAACAACTGATTACACTGACGCAGTTCTTTACTAACACAACATAACTGCTGTTCAAATCCGCCGAAAAATGGGACTATTCTATTTTCTATCTATTAGTATACAGATCAGTGTACACTACCTAATAAAAAACAATGATTTTATAACAATTTTAAACTAAATAAAAGTCTAAAATTGTCAAACGTCAAATTACCTGTGAAATGCCACTCGGGAAATTTTCGTTGTTTGCTCGGCTGTTGCTTCACTATACATTCAATAGTATTACATCATAATGGGGTTAAGCCTTTAAAAGACAGATAATCATTACAATGAAGTATTAATTTTAACCAAGAAGACTAGAACTAGGAGACAGAGTTGCGGCTTTTCGCTGTATAACGCGGGGGCTCGAATATGTCCGCCTCAGAGGCGCTGTAAGCAGTGTCGTTCTGTAGTAATCTGTGTGCGTTAGAGTCTGTGTGAATGTCAATGGTGCGAATACGGTGATATGTGGCAGACGCTCGATATTTTTCGTTACTTTGTTATCTTTACAATTATAAATCTTCGTAATTATCAATATGAAAATGTACTCAAAATATTTCATGTTACGTGCTTCAACGTTCAATACAACAAAGGAACATATTTCGTTTCATACATACATCAGTAATTTGTAATAATGTCCGGTTATTCTGACGCTTCGGAACGCTTCTTATATCACACAGCACTTTCGAACCATATTTCTTGAACATTCGGATTGTATTTTAAAAATTTGTAAAGCCAAACAGCATGTAAGCATACGCATTGACAGCCTACATTCATAAACAGTCACATGTTGTCCGCTGATCACCACGTGACTTTCGCAGATCACGTGACGTCGAGCACAACACTGCTTACAGCGCCTTCTGGAGGCGGACAGATACATCTGACACCGAACGACTTCGGTCTCCTTAGTTCTAGTCTTCTTGATTTTAACATAAGAAAGTTAAAATAAAAAAATACTTTGCTTCGTTCACTGTTACGCGAATATGGCCGCTTGATATTAGGTCAATGTCAATGTGACAATATGCACATTCCCTCTAGTCCATTCTAAACGTCCGTGGTTGTGTATAAAAATATTTTTTTATTAAAATGTAGTAGGCCCCTTACTTAAGATGTAACAGTTAAAAATATGTAAAATAGGTATTCCAAAGGTTTTTGTCTTTTGGACAAAAAAAGCGGCATTTTTTTCTAGAGAATTTTTATCTTCATGCTTCCAATGAAACATTTGAAACCTCAGATTATAGAGTTTTAAATACATGTATGGTACAATAATTCCTTTTTACGAGCAGACTCCTTTGAAAAAAGATTTAAATTTGTCATGTACACCCCTAATAGGTTCTCGCTGGATGTTATTTACACAGTTACTTATCTTATTACTTTACGTTCTCCACCTGAATGTTCCAATCAAGTCAGTGTCACATAGAGTATCGTAGTAAAAAACCCGATTCCACGTTTTTTTTTTTATTTATTCCCTTAACTGTTAAATGTAAAAAATCTGTATGTATCTGTTGTAAATACAAATAGAAGCATTTGAAGTCGATATTATTTTTATTTTACACCCTGGAGTATTAACTAAGTATGTATGTAGGTACATCGTGCCTTTTTATATTTTGACACTCGCCTACTGGGTGAATCATAGAAGATACAAAAAAACTTGTATGCATTATCTTTTGACACCATCAGAAAAAACAAATGAACGACTACAACGTGAAAAAACAAGAATACATTTTTTTCAATGGAACATCATGTGTATTTTTAAATAGATTAACAGGTCATATCCTCTTCGTTTCAAATATACAGGGTTTGTCTATGTTTAGTGCAGTCCTTTTTCAAATAATTAATTTTAAATTATAACGGGCCATCCAAAAGAAAACATCATCAAAGTTGGCCGAGCAAAAAAAGACGTACATATTCTTGATCTTAAATTTATAACCTTATTTAATTTTCAAGGCTGTTAGATTATGCGACAGCCATTACTTACATACATATATGTTTTGTGTTATTTATTTTACAATTGTGACAGCCACTTGTCAAAAGTTTGATAGCAACAAAGTTTCGCTTTGAGCTTCGACATAACCGCTGTTTCCATCTTTGTTGTTCATGGCCAGATTTGATGACGTTTTTTTTTTTAATGGCTCGTTATAAAGTTTGGGAGAAACCGAAATCTAGCTGGCCGTTACTAAATTGCTAAAAAGCATTGTTACTAAATGTCAAAATTAGGAATCTAGTGCCATAAAAAGCAGTCTTAAGACAGTTACTTATAGTCCAGGTTAGATAGTTTATTTTAATTAGGTAAAAAATAGCAGAAATGGATTGTGTATGTTTTGGATAAAATCGGTATGTAGGAATCGATTTTTTACTAAAATCGACAAAAGTGTCGAAAACCGTTTTTTTGCGGATTAAGGGACGAAAAATATTTTTTTTCGTAAAATAAAAATAGCACGTTGTAGCGCTTGACATAACGAAAAAAAATTAGTTTTCGGTGATCAAAATCGGTTCAGTTTTTGCACAAAAAAAATAAAAACCTATGAAAAATGCTCATTTTTTGAAATCGAATTACAAGGGTTTCTAATGGTCGCAGAAACTTCTGCTTTTTGTCGTATTGTAGCTTTTGGTGGTGCCTATCTGCAGTAAAAATGTCAAGCAAAAATAATAAGACATTTTTGCATAAATCGAAAAAAACTAAAAAAAGGTCTTTTCGAAAAACGACTTGGACAAGAAGAAGTTTCTGCGATAATTAGAACCCTTGTAATTCGATTTCGAAGGACGAAAATAATTTTTTTCGAAGCGACGAAAAAAATTATTTTTCGTCCCTTAATCCGCAAAAAAACGGGTTTCGGCACTTTTATTGATTTTTTACTAAGGTTCCTACATACCGATTTTATCCAAAACATACACAATCCATTTCTACTATTTTTTACCTAATTATCGCGCCGAGAAACCTTATTCAGGACTCTTTTTAAAAACTGAGCACTTTTCTGCTATATTGCCTGGCGTATTATATTCAATTTAAAATTGGTTATTCAGAGGAAGAAAAGCACGAAATAGCTAGTCCTTTTTATTTAAATAATAATAGATTAAGAGGTATGCAATAACCATTTCGCCAAATAAATCCTGGACAAGTATCGTCAAGAAATATGAATAAGTATAGAGGAAAATTGAGAGAAACAAAAACGATAAAAAAGAAGACAGACAGATGAACTGTCTTAAGATCAATTTTTATAGTTGTACGTCCAATTATGACATTTATCAGTTTTCAAAAAATAGCAGGCATAATTAAAAATACTATTTGCACTCACTAACCGGATTTGTAAATGTATAATCACAAATTTGTTTAATTTGGTAAAAGCGGAGGTTTTCTAAAAAAAAATTGACGTTTTCCACGAAACACCGAACTATTATACTTTTCCCGACGCGCGTTTCGCCAACCAAGTTGGCATCTTCAGGAGAAGATTAAAACGCCTTTTCACCTTTCATTGCAAATCTTTTTATGATTAAATAGTTTCGAGTATTTCCCGAGTCTGATTCAGGTATGTGGACGATACCTTCGTTTCGAGAGTTTGATGTATATAGGAAAGAAACCGCGACTTTTAGATATATTCCCAACGATTCATTCCATCCTTTTCAACATAAAATGGCAAGTTTTAATTTTCTAATTCACCGTTTGTTAAATTTCCCTCAGTAAAGAGAGGTTTGAACATGAGAAACAATTAATTAAGAATATAGCTAAGAGTAACGGTTACTCAGTCCATTTAATAGATTATAAGGATCGGATTATTAATAGAAGTTAATAAGGAAGCATAAATTTACGACAACCCTGTACAATTCCACAACTTTTCGTAGAAATACTGACAATTCGAAATTTGTTTCGTTACCATATGAACCTAAATTCACCCGCGGACTAGATACAATGTTGAAAAATATTAATATCAATTTAATTTTAATATTTTCCTGAAGATGCCAATTCAGTTGGCGAAACGCGCGTCGAGAAAAGTATAGTAGTTCGGTGTTTCGTGGAAAACGTCCAAACGTTTTTTTGTTTCTACGTCGAAGGTTCCAGTACCCACTCCAAGGTTTTCTGTAATACACTTTCGAAATTATTTGTAACTTTAACTAGCTAATTTATTGCGTCGCCTATTTGTAGCGACTCCGTTAACGACAACGCACTGGTCTGTAATTTTTGTATGGCGTCGTACAAACCTTTATAAACTGCTCGTCAAAATTAGCGTAACACTTTTTAGATTAATTATCGCCATTTGCGTTCTATTCGAGTTAGAGATTTGCGGTTTGCACCCCTTTGCATTTACGCAGGGTTTTGCGTTGTTTCATTTCTGTTGGGTGAATCCATTGATCCTAATGCTGCATAATAAACTGGTGTGGGATGCCACAACTCACTTTTACCCTTTGACAACTCTATCACCCGTCCAGGCCGGTATGTGTCTGAAATTGCCGTCAAAATATTGCGAATTCAAATTTCGACAAGGGGTTGCTTTTTGGGGTGTGGACGGCGAACCGTTTAAGTAACAACGTAGCGACTTCAGGGCATTCAAACCAACCCTATAGGCTACCGAAAATTAAAACCCGCAAGTCTCTAACTCGAATAGAACGCAAATGGCGTTAATCTAAAAAGTGTTACGCAATTTTGACGAGCAGTTTAGTTACTGTGGATAGTTTTTACAGCTGTTTCAATGGACACGTCTTGGTATGGCTCTCCTTAATAGTTACAGCTTCGGCAGGATTGAATTGTTAACGGCTATTATTCGCTGCAAATGTTCGGCATAATAAAAAAGCAGCTTTCGACCATGTCGCATAACGAATAAGAATCGGCTGTGGTGGTTCAGGAATACCAGGATATTTGCTGTGCTCTCTTTTTGTATCTGCTATTAATGCGTCAATGTATGGGAAACATACATGATAAAGTAAATCTTCGAAACCACCAATGAGTTTATTCACTTTGTCAGCAAATGGTAGTTTTTTAGCCGTGTGCACGTGTGACATTTTATTATTAATGTAATGTAATACCGACGCCGACGACATAAACACCTCGAACACATTAATAATAACACTAGAGTCTACGAGACGGTTGAGCGAAACGACTGAACCTAATGGCTCGCCTGCGTCCGTTGCTATATTGCGGCACGATCGGCCAACCCTAATTATAAACTAGCACCGGGAGAAACTCTTAAAATCTGTATTGTCACCGACTGACAATACAGTTGGCCAGTTTTGGTCAACACCGTAATCTCCCTATGTGGCATCTTCAGACTTTTACCACAGCATAAAGAAGACCAGTAAAATATCTCGATTGTCGGCGTTCTGACATAAGTAAACCATATGTCGCGACCTCAAACTACTGGTCAGTGTAAGTGTACTAACGTTTTGCAATGGAACGAGGCATATCTGCCATCAGGGTTGTATTTGGAATTAAAAAAAAAACTGCGTTCGTTTTTAACGCAACGTTTTAATTTAACCCTTATTAAAATATTCTTGAGATGAACAGTAATTTACATACGCATTATTCATTCGCAGTAGTCTTATAAAACACACAATTTTTAAATATGTCTCTGGACCGTCTGTGCTCACTCAAAAACGTTAGAGATACGACTAATCTATCTACCTACTGAGGGCGATGCGCGAGCTTATGATTTTGGATAGTGATTTTGCTGGTATTCTTTATGCTGTGCTTCTACCTTCTTTGGTCTCTCCAAAATGTTCTTAATGAGAAAACTTTTCGAACTAATGATGACGTGAATATGACCCTAACAAAGTATTTTACTTTGAAAGAAAAATATTTGAGGACGGTATCAACCAGCTGCTAGTGGAGAAAGGTTGTGCAAAATAATGTATAGTACCTACAGTTATTATTAACTTTTTAATAAATACGCTTTAAATTGCGCAACTTTCCAGACTTAATATAATGGGTGAGTAGTTACATCCTGTAAACTAAAATCTGAGACACCCGGTACATGGATATACTGCACTGATGAGACCTAATAAGATCGAAACCGAGATCTGCGGTTTCTGATGGTAAAAAACGATGAGCGTAATTATTTTCGTTCAATGATTTTATTAACATACCTTTCGTTAGAGTGTGCTTCGAGAGGACATTCGGTGGTTGAAGCTGTTGTGGAAGTTAAGTAAGGCGCATCATAATGTGTCCTATTCCTATTTATGCACGCTAGAAGGCGACACTTGTGTATCACCAGCCAAAGACTCATGAACGACAGTAGAGTCTCGCATGTTCTGTTGATGACGAATTAGGAAATCTCAACGGCCACTTCAGCATTCCTGCGCCATCGTCTGCTAAACAACTGAATATACCAAAGTGAGTGGATAAAAAGAGCAAATAAAATGACTCGGTTTTATTGATATTTCTTTTTATATCCTTACTATGCACATAATAATTCTTGTTAGGTCTATCTACAATAAAGTTAGTAACATACATATATTGGCTAGTAGATAAAAATAAATAACATATTTATAAAAATTACAAAAAACCTCAAGCAGACACCGTCACTCGCTTCGACTTTACCTCAACAATGCGATATTTCAACTCATATACTGACGTGGCTCTTCGAAAATACAACGTAACCCCTACCTTTACTGCCCGGTAAGTGTACAGCTGCTCGTAAATCTACGACTGCAACTTAACATGATAAACGTACAACATAACCTCTATATTCATGAGCTGTTAACAGATATAAAAAATAACTATACGGTTTCATTTTACTATTTTACTATATATATATACGATCACATTCTTAAAACAACTAACACATTTTTCATTATTATAATTATTAAACATTTACATAAAATGTCTCAACGAACAATGTACAGGGTGTCTCAAGATTAACTACATTTGAAAATATAGTTTTTCAGTTTTTTTTTAGGGGGTATGTAAAAAATGGATCAGACTTGCAGCAATCTTGAGATGCCAATAGGAATAGTTACAATATGATAAAAATAATTCCTTAAAACCTATGAGATTTATCTAATAATAATTCATTTATCTTATTGAGCTAATAAAAAGTATATTTAATAGAAAATAAGATATTTGGCAGTTCACAAAAGCCTCATTAAAAATACGACAATTTAAAAATAATGGCATAATTTTGAATTTTTTTAACCTCTATATCAACATTTAAATTACATATTATAATGAAGTTTTGAAAAAAATATATATACACTTACATAAATTAAATTAGATAGGTATACAGAGTGTCCCATTATTAAGGAGCCACAGCGAGACATTATAGATTGGTTTGGGTAAAAATATTACAATTTAATGAAACTTACCTTAGCCCAAAAACTTTATAAAAATTATTTTTACAAAATATCGGAGTGACATTTAAAGTAGGTATATACCTTTTTCAGTAAAAAAATAATGAAAAAAATTGATATTTTCAAACATAAATATTCTGAAGCACAAAAAACGCCACTTTTTATATATTCAGAATGTTGCAGACAGCATTACAAAACATTATTACAAAACAGCATTACAACTCACATTAAATACTCTACAACTTACATCAAACTGATTGATAAATTAAAATTCCTCTCCTCAAAAAAATCACCAAATTTTGTGAAAAAGTGTTTTTTTAAAAAAAGAATGTTTACCCAAATAATCTGTAGTTTTGCTGTGGCCTTAATAATGGAACACCTTGTATAAGAGTATATTTAATGGCATTGTGCACATTGCAAAAATATATTCATAAATATAATTTTTCTAAACTAAAAATAATCTTCAAAAAATATACAGTTTAGGTTATGTTCCAAAAGAAAAATGGAACATAACCTAATATATAATGGAAATACTTCAAAAAGGCAAAAACAGTCAGAGCTAGGACGTAACAGACTGCATCCAAGTAATAAATTTTCCAAAACAGGAAATTTTGTCAGAGATTTTATTAACTTAGTAAGTACTTCGACCAAGAGTTTTATTACTTAGGAATAAAATAAAAACTACAAAATACGAGGGTTGTTTATAATTTACAGTTACTATGCTTTTCAAATGTATGGAGCCCTCAGTTTTTTTGGGGAAAAAACTGAGGAGTAAAAACTTTATTAATTACTTGTACAAATTTCAACTTTATATTTACTTTTTTTTCTCGAGTTCTAAAATGCTATGTTCGAAAATGTACTATTTTTTTCCTTTATTTACCAGTATTTAAAATTTTAACTGCCCATAACTTCTTAAAATAAAGATTTATTTAGATTCCTCATAGAAATACATATACAGTAAGCAGCAGCCTAATGCGTACATAGGTGGATATTAAATACATATTATATGATACATTTTTATGTCATAGTTATGCGAATTTAAAGGGGGGGGGGGGGGCTTGGTTGTACATGAAGCTAAGAGGGGGTCTTAGCAGAAATCTAAAGAGCAACGTTTCCAGAACTAACTGTAACTCTTAACTCTGCATAATAAGTCTTTATAAAAAGCCTATATTTACAAAATGCATTGATGTACGATCAATTAATATAAGCCAATTTAATTTTCAGACTGTGTTGCGTATCGTATAATACAGTTTACTGTTATTTTTTTTCCATCCAACAGTAAATATTACTTTAAACAGCTGTGAAACAATTTTAAAATATCTAATGGGAATATTATGTTGATATGACAACAGCGAAACAAGGCAGAACGAACGGTCCAATGGTTCAGCTTCGGCGTACAAAATTTCGGCGAATGCGCAGAACTGCATCTGCGCATGTCAAATACAAACTGCACCAGCGCTTGGGGACTAGACGCTTGTTGTCGTTGGGTTAATTTATATTTTATACTAGCTGACCCGGCAAACGTTGTACTGCCATATTGAAAATTTGGGTTTATAGGCATTTTTTGATGCCAAATCAAAAAAAAAAAAATACAAAAAAAATGTTTGTCAAAAAAATAGAAATTTTATTTCTGGATAGGGACACCCTAATCACCTAGCGGTATGAAATATACTTTACGACCTATTCTCATACCTACCAAATATACATAAATTTCATAAAAATCGGTCCGAGTCGTTTCGGAGGAGTGCGACCATAAACACAGTGACACGAGATTTTTATATATAAGATTAGTATGCGAATAGTTGTTCGAAGGAGATGTACTGGCGTATGTGTTTTAGCTTACACACATACGTAAAATCATTGGCAAATGACAATATTGATTGATAATACGCACTTTTCTAATCAGGCACTAGACCAGAATAAAATATAAAATGATATTTCAAATTTTAACTCAAACAGCCCTACCGACAAACCGGATGCCTTTCATACTCCTGCGCCAGCGTTGGATCGCGGTTGGTTCTCACCTCATGTTTACATCTACTGAACAAAGAAGTTAAATTATCAATTGCCCTTCATTCGGCTATGTACGCATTAGGGTGCCGCTTAATGTATGTTTATTTCGCACTGTCTAAAACATATTTCTTAGGGTACATTTCCATAAAAAAATAGCTCAGTCTTATCCTCGAAGGTCTTTATTAAAAATATTTTTTATCACAATGGCTTCGCAATATTTGTTCAATATAAACTAGTACAAAAA
The DNA here is from genome assembly GCA_029963805.1 of Aromia moschata. Taxonomy (NCBI): domain Eukaryota; kingdom Metazoa; phylum Arthropoda; class Insecta; order Coleoptera; family Cerambycidae; genus Aromia; species Aromia moschata. Next base: position 21,165 of record JAPWTK010000391.1, read on the forward strand.
AAAAACAACAGTAGTTAAACGAAAAATAAATGTAAAATAAAAGAGCAAAATGAAAACACAGGTATCGCTGCCGGTCAGCTGTTAAGGGATGGAAACATCACTGTAGAATTTTCAAAAAAATCGATTTTTTTGCTTTTTGGCTTAAAACATACTTTGAATCTTCTAAAATGAGGCAAAAAGTGTTATACATGAAAAGAAATATTTGTTTGACATTTCGCGCTTTTCCCAAAGCGTGTCGAACGCCTCTAATAATGCGATACCTGCGACGACTTACTCGAAAGGTACCACGTAACCTGCTCGAAAGGTACTATGTAACGTTTTACCTACTGATTTCTAACTTCTGTAATACACTACTAGATGTCGTTAGAAACTATGTTTACTCAATTTGAATAAAAATCAAGTGAAAGTACGTTAGTGTAGGCCTGAAGAGAATGAAGAGTGATGGTAGAAAATTGAAGGGATGAATATTGGTATGAGGAGCATTTTACAAATTATGAAAATTCTGGAGATGGATATCGGTGTGCAGTCATACAATTTATACTTGGAAGCCAATGCTACGCGCATCAAATACACGGATTTTTCGATTTTAATTAAAACAAATAATTGCCTTTTTGGTCAAAAAATTGACTTCTTTCTTCAAAAACATGCCAATTACACAACAATCATACAATAGCTATACTCAAACATTCAATAGCTATACTCATGTAGATTAAGAGGATTTTTTTGTTTCAAATCAACATTTGCACCAGTTCTGCTGCGTGACACGGAGCGCATCGACAACAACGTGTCTGCGGAGAATAATTTTAGGGCCGCCATTTTGCAATATTTATGGATGAAATTTTTTTTTTGGACTTCAATATATGACTAATGACACCCTTAAAGCGTTTTTTCTTACTACCTTTCCTTCAATCCGAAAAAAAATCGTCAAAAAGCGTTTTTCTTAGGCTATTACAGTGGTGTTACCCCTTAAGAAAAGTGCTGCTGCCCAACTGCATGTAATATGAGTCAGCTTATTTAATATTTTGTAGTTGTGCTATTAATTCAGCGTTTAATTTTACTTTCATGTAGACAACACTGTTTTTACCTTTGATAATATGTTTTTTAACACGTACCTATTGCAAGTGCTCAACATTTACAAACAACGTTGGAAAAAACGCTTTTTTGGAACTTCATTTCTAAATATTGTAGCGGCATTGAGGAATGGGCTGACAGCTGGTGTCGCCTGGAAACATCGCATAGGCAATTCTAGAGAACCCTAGTCGAACTAGCAACTTTTCAACTAACTGGCATGAAATATAAAATTATGTCGGGGCAGCGGAACAGTCAGTCTTTAAAATAAATACATGCAGGTCGGATTTAGTAAAATGTAAGCTGATATAAATTCGGATATAAATTGCTGTATATAAATCAGTAGTGTTAGTCTGTAGTTTATTTCGTTATTGTGTTTAGCGTTAACAAATTGTGTTTTAAAAGTGTGTGCTTAATTTTCACAAAAGACGAACCCGTGTTGGACTAAAACGTTTCAATATCATTTCATCAAAATCTGTGCCCAAATTCTATAAAATTTTAATACAACGAATATTATATATGTCACCTTTTTGCTGTCAAAGTGAAAGCTTAATACATTTGAAATACCTAGTAATATATACCAGGTCATATAAAAGTGCGGGAACAGCTGAATAACTTGATGGAGTGGATTTTCGGAGAAAATCGTTAATGCGAGAGTTTTTAGGATGTTTTCCTAACTATCTAATGGTGACATCGCCTTTGACCTTAACTATGACCTTGAAGGTCATTTCAAACTCAACTTGAAAATCTTAAATAGAAGTGCATAGTTTTGACGCCTGAAATGGAAAGATGGAATAGAAAGAAGAGCGAAAAATTTTCCATTCAGATATCACCTTGAGCATAAAAACACTTTGACCCTCAAAGATCAAATCAAGGTCAAAGTACGAAGAAACAAAGAAACGCGCTAAAAGTTTATTTTCGTAGAAATCGTTTAATGCAGCAGTTGTACAATTTCCTCCTTGCGATCTAATGATTGATCATTTCAAGGTCAACTTCAAAATTTTAGATGGAAGTACATAGCCTTGACGCCAGAAATGGAAAGAATGACAAATTTTATGTTCAAATATGACCTTGAGCATAATAAAACTTTGAAAATGATTATAACCATAATTCTAGGATTTTTCTCTTACTGCAAAAACATCTTAAACCTAGCTTATAAAAACCTAACAAGGTGATTTTACTTCATTCGCTCTTTCTATTCCCGGCGTCAGAACTATGCACATTCAATTAAGATTTTCGAGTTGACCTTCAAGGTCATGTTCAAAGTTAAAATTACATCGCCGGGAAGAACTTCTACGGCTACTGAATTAAAGATTTTCTCTGAAAATGTGCTTTTAGCGCGTTTTTTGTGCACTTTCGCAATTTGGCCTTGACCTGACCTTCACGAATCAAAGTCTTTTTATGCACAAGGTCATATCTAAACGTAAAATGTTCCGCTCTTTCTATTTCTGGCGTCAAAACTATGCACTTCTATTTAAGATTTTCAAGTTGACTTTGAAATGACCTTCAAGGTCATAGCCAAGGTCAAATGCGATGTCACCATTAGATAGCCAGGTAAAAATCCTAAAACTTTTGTATCAACGATTTTCTCCGAACACCCACTCCTATCGAAAGTTATTCAGCTGTTTCGGTTCTTTTTATATGACCCGGTATTTAATTGAATACCTTTTTTCCTGTAACTGCCCTAGCTCTGCAAAGTAACACAGAGTATTCTAAAATAAAGTAACTGCACTAGATTTACATACACATATATAAATAATAAACAATATGATTAATCATTAATAACCCTTACAAACAATAATCTTCAGCAAAATTTCAAATATTACTTAGAGCACAAAGGGTTTTTTTTTCTCAACTTTTTAATATTTCTGACTAACATAAAGCCGAATTAACTTAAACTCTTACATCAAAGATAAAAACGCATAAGTCAATTTTATAGTGTTTCCTATTTTTCAAGCTCCCCCTATTATGCCGAATGTACTAACAAAATGCTTGCTAAATACTAAAAAAAATGGCATAATCTCATTTACATTTCCGCCGGCAACTTACGTTGAATTTCTGTGAAGGTTATGTTATTGGCTGCGTGACATAACCTCGAAAAGTGAAACCCCTCAAAAGTAACATGACAGGCACAATGCCTATACTAATTTTAGAATGAGCAATTTTTTTAAAGTTGTCCGCAGCAACTGCTTACAATGACAGAGCTGTCACTATCACTATTTGTGATACAGTGTGTTTCTTTTTCTGCAAGGTGTCCCATAGTTAATGGTACACATGAATGATGAGAAATTTGATACTTTTAATAAAAACGTAAATATTCGCAAAAGTTATACCGGTTTTTATGTATTCAGAGTGCCACAGGGTGCGGACAAACCACTCTTGACAGAAAAACACATCAAAAAAAAGAATGGAGTGCCAAATCATCATATTCCAAAGGAATATGCTGAAAATTTGGTGAAAAGTATGACTCAACGTTGCCAAGCAATATTAAATAATAATGGCGACTGCGCCGTTTATTAGGTAAGTGCATCAGAGATTATAACATAGTTCTTGTACAAAAAAAAAACATGTTCTGGCTGCACTGTACATTAATCAACTATAAAGTTTAATCATCCTCTGATGATTAAATCCAAGGTGTTCAAGTGTCAATAAGTTTGATTAAATTGTACTATTTCCATCCAAAAAATTTGCAGTGTTGCTGTGTACCATAAATTATGGGACAATCTGTGCATTTGAGACTTCAATTACTATACCTAACTCAAAAAGAGATCTCAAAATTCTCCAAATTATTAATCCTACTTCTTCAAGAGCTTCAAGGTATTCCTGAGATCTGTTTGGCCTGTCAAATCAGCAATATCTCAAAACGGAAAAAATTAAACGCTTTAAATTTTGGTTGCTTTAGAATTTTTCCTTCGGATACACATTTGGTTCTTCTAGATTCCCTGCTTGAGGTCGGCAGTCAGGGGTACATGGCGTTAATACCAAGAACAGATATGGGAACATCATGAATCCAGTTTTCTAAATCAAACTAAGAATAGAGAACCAAAAACTTAAGTAACAATAAATACACCTTATCCAGAGGAATGCAGGGTTAACATTGGGTTATCTGGCTCGTTTGTACTCACTCTTCTACTGGAAAAAATTAAAAAAAAAAGTGGCTGCCTCCGTTACCATAACAACTGAGTAAACTCGGGATGATTCACTGTGTTCCAAGGAACATTACATGCTACTAACATTTTAACTATGTCAGAAGTAAATACTTTCTGTCTTTCATAAGCAGTTGCAGTGCCAATAATACATGCTTTATATGTATCCAAAGACACACTTTTACAATGCATGTTTTCACTTATTACAACAATAATATTACACCACTGAATAAGTTCGTAGGTTGATATATAGATGGCGCCATTACTGACAAATCCATATGATTTTTAGATAGTACCAACCTTCAATCAATGTCAAAATTTCATGACATTCCGACGATTAGTTTATAAGCTACAATGATTATTAGTGACGCTACTTTTGTTATTTTCAAAACAATGGAAAAATCGGAATTTCATGTGATGGTAGTGCATCGCTTTTTAATGGGGAAAATACCGTTCAAGCAAAGCAAAGGCTTGACAAGTGTTATTCGGATTCTGCTCCATCGAGACAAATGGTAGAGAAGTGGTTTGCTGATTTTAAATGTGGCCGTACAAACGCCGATGATGCTGAACGCTCTGGTTACCCAATTTCGGAAGTTGTTTCAGAAAACATAAAAAAAGTGCACAAAATCATTTTAGAAGATCGTAAAATGAAGTTGCGTGAAATAGCTGATACCTTAAAGATATCAGAAGGCAGTGTATTCACTATTTTGCATGAACATTTGTCAATGAGAAAGCTCCGTTTGAAGTGGGTACCGTGTTTGCTCACTGTTGATCCAAAACAAAAACGTGTTGATGATTCAGGGCGCTGTTTGGAGCTGTTTAGGCGAAATAAAAAGGATTTTTTTCATGTGATATATAACAATGGATGAAACATGGATCCATCACTACACTTCAGAGTCAAACCCGCAGTCAGCTGAGTGGACAGCAAATGATGAAAGCTGTCCAAAGCGACCAAAAATACAAAAAGTTGGCTGGGAAGGTTATGGAGTCCGTATTTTGGGACGTGCAAGGTACAATATTCATCGACTATTTTGAAAAGGAAAGAAGGATCAATAGTGAATATTACGTACCATTATTAGCGCGTCTGAAGGACGAAATTCCGAAAAAATAGCCCCAAATGAAGAAGAAAAAAGTGCTCCCTTCACCAAGACAATGCACCATGTCACAAGTCGATCGCAACAATGGCAAAATTACGCGAATTGCACTTCGATTTGCCTCCGCATCCACCGTATTCTCCAAATTTAGCCCCCAGCGACTAATATTTGTTCACAAATCTCAAAAAAACACTCCTCGGAAAAGATATGGCTCCAATGAGGTGATCTCCGAAAATTAAGCTTATTTTGAAGGGTTGGACAAATTGTTCCACAAAAAGAAAAGCATAGCAATGTTAAGAGAAACGTTGGAATTAATGTATCACTCTTGAAGGAGACTATGTTGATGAATACAGCCGAATTTTGCCTAAAAGTTCTTGTTTTATTAGTCGTCCTACGAACTTATTGAGTGATTTAGTACATTACTGTCATATTTCCCACATTAATAAAGTACATCATCAACTCCTGAATATATGTACGTAGTACAGTAGTAGTTCATTCAAATAACGCCATTTCATTCCAGAATATTACCCATCTGCCATGTTGTGTGCACCACTCTAACAAAGTTACAGCACGTGATAAAGATGGAATCGCGAACGTGAACATTATTTATACTTATTGTTAGTATTAGTTAAACTGTGCTGGTCGATGCATCATTCGTGTGCACGAAACGTTGAACAAAAGTAAAAATGTTAGGACAGCGTCCGTTGCGTGTCGCAGTGGAGCCTTGGATATATAATTATCCGAAAATGACAGTATACTGACGTGGCAAATACAGCTGTTTTACAACATGTTGCTACACATAAACATAAAGCTTGTGTAAGTGATGATGTCAGTACACAAGACAGACAGATAATTCAACTTGGATTTAGTCAAAATGATGGTATTGTGTAATATTCCATTCGCCAAATTAGATCATCCCGAGTTCACACAATTTGTCCAGAATGCTGCGAGTCGAAAGTATGGCGAAGTCAGCCTGAATGCAGAAACAACTGTAAAACGATTATATATGTATTATAACAGTTGTCACAGATTATACATATATGTATAATCGTTTTACACAGCATCACTGTGTGAGGACATAAAAAAATATATCGTCTCGAAATTGCACAATAAACCTATATGGCTTAGTACTGACAAAATAACGGATGTTAAAGGACAATCCATAGCTAACATAACTGGTTGGGGGACTGGATGAGACAAAAGCCATGCATGCAGGCACTATAGCTTCAAGGACATACACTTTTGCCGAAATTAATGCTTTAATTTTGCCGAATTACCAAAAATGTTATCCTAGCGTTGATAACCTTATAGTGAATGTGAAACAAGTATTTGTGAAAACACCATCCAAAAGGAAAGAGTTTTCGTATGTTCTACCAAGGACACCACTACCAGTGGAGCCCATTGTGACTCGTTGGGGCATATGGGTACAGGCAGTTATTTTGAGTGACAAGCGCCAGAACTTAACTTCTGAAAATATGGAACAGTTATTGATAACACAGGACCACAATTTTTTTTTTACGCAAACAAGATTAGGTGTCTTATACGTATTTTTGGTCGCTGAAAAAGAATCCGGTGTTCGTTTCCCTCTATTACGTCGGGATTTTGCGTAAATCAAAGAAATATAACCTCAAAAGCGTCTCACCTCACCTTTTAAAAAAAGGCACCCCGATGGTGAGGGCGAGGAGACTCACCTTTAAAAAAAGTACATTAATATGGAAATATTTTATACTTGTGACGAGGTTGACTGCTAAATACTTCTAAAAAAAGTATTTATTTTGGTAAATTAGGAGGTTATCTCTCAATAATGTCCTAGACGTTTTCAGCACACCAACAAACATGGCGTGGAATCTGACAGTTGTACTATAAATCTTTTTATTTTTTTCGTTTAACCTTGCACTTCATGTAATGTCACATTTTGGTCATATTTTTTACGTTTCAAGATGTTTTTTGAGGTTATGTCTTAATGCACGGCCTATGGAACAATTCTGATCTCAAAATTGTGTTCAGTATACAAAAAAACATATGGAATGGTATAATGCCTTTCTGCTACAAAACTTTTTTTTATGCTGCTTTATTTTTACATTTGAGGTTATATTTCCTTGATGTACGCAAAATCCAGACGTGATAGAGAGAAACGGACAACGGATTCTTTCTTCAACGATCAAAAATATGTATAAGACACCTAATCTTGTTTGCGTAAAAAAAATTGTGGTCCTGTGTAATTTTTGGAGACTCCAGTGGCAGTACAGACACGTTATAGCGTCAGTTATTGTGTGTATGCAAGTTTTATATCTTGTGACTATGGTACCTTTGGCGATTAGTTGGGCTAATAATAATAATACTAACAGAGCCATACAAAAAAAATTTTTTTTTTGGCCCAGGGGGTCTGACTATGTTTACTGTATGTTTTCGGGTCGCTGAATCCGAATCCAAGGTCAGATTGACCCCATCACGTCAGGATTTCGCCATAACCTCAAAAAACCCTATAATCAACGCTGTTTAGTCCTGTAACATTGTTACTCAAGCTTTAAACTAAAAAACCAGTTTGTTAATCCACATAAACCCATAACCATATAACCACTAACCCTATAACCCCGATACTAAAGAAAATAAATCAGCAAAGTCCATCTGCATTATATCAATGTTATCAAAGAAGAACCCATAAACTTATAACTCCATAACCACTAACCCTATAACCCCGTAACCCTGTAACCAAAAAAATAAATAAATCATCACAAGCAATCTGCATCATGGCAATTTCTCAGGTTTTGAAGATTCCGTAAACCCATTTCATTAAACCAAAAAACCCCATAACCCCAATAACTCCATATAAGCTTTTATAGGTTCGCTTTTTACTCTATTCATGCATCGGATAACATTGATGCTGACAGTTTTACAAATATTGAATAGATTCACAATTGAGTCCGATACTTTGGTATTTTTAATTAGAATTTATCGTGTTATGAGGTTATAGGGTTTAACAGCTTATAGTTTTGTGGAATCCATGCCACGATAGTTGTTTTGCTGTGAGAGATTGAGTATGACGATTTTAGTAACATGGTTATGGGATTATAGGGTTAGTGGTTATGGGGTTATGTGGTTTTGGGGTTACCGTGTTATACGGTTAGTAGTTATGAAATTATGGAGTTATACGGTTATGGGTTCTTGTTTTATAACATTGATATAATGCTGATTGACTTTGCTGACTTATTTTCTTTAGTATCGTGGTTATGGGGTTAGGGGCTTATGGGTTTATGTTTTGGTTATAAACCAAAACAGATTGGTTTTTTAGTTTAAAGCTTGAGTAACAACGTTACAGGACTAAACAGCGTTGATTATAGGGTTTTTTGAGGTTATGGCGAAATCCTGACGTGATGGGGTCAATCTAACCTTGGATTCTGATTCACCGACCCCGAAAACATACAGTAAACATAGTCAGACCCCTGGGCCAAAAAATTTTGTGTTTTGTGTGGCTGTGTAATTCATAAAATGTATCCCTGAGTGCCGACCTCCATTTAACCATTCTTCCTCCAACTATAATCGACCGGCGTCTTAAAACTTAAACGTCAGTATTTAACGTTACTCTCAATTAATTTTAGAGCCATATTAAGATAATAAATTTTATTTAAAATAGAGTTCTCGCTTATGTACCCTGATCGTGTCAAAGTTACAAATAAATACACCTTTGATAAAACACCGCTTCGCTACTATTTCACTACCTATTTACCGCCTGGATCGCTTAAACTAATATGACTCTGAAATCGCATGTATAACACAGACTGTTACGTCTCTGGACTAGAATTCAGAACGTTTACTTGTTTAGGCTCTCCCAGAGTTCGTCGTCGCCCCACTTGTCGTTCCACCCGTCGGTTTTGCTCTGGGCCTCCTTCGGTTTCCTCTCCTTCTTAACGGACCTGCTCGACCTATCGTCTGAGGGTGACGCGGGGTTACTGTTGTAAGACATGTCCCTGATGTCCGACTGATAACTGCCATGGTTGTCATTCTGGTAGCCCCAGCTGTTGTCCCAGTTCTGGTTGGGAGATCTCGGGCTCGATGCTCTAAGAAACAGGGTAGTAATGAACATTCCATATTTAATATAACTTCAATTCTTTACCGAACCATTCCATATTATTTTTTTTTATTTACTACTCCCAAAAGATAGAAAAATGGTTGGGGTTCATGTGAAACTTGATTAACAGAGAATTTTATACATATTTTGCATCTTGGTGAGTGTCCGCGTCCGTTTTATAGAAGATCCATTACTAAGAGCCATAAGAGGCAGATAAACTGCTCGTCAAAAATAGCATAACACTGTTTAGATTAGCGCCATTTGCGTTTTATTCGAGTTAGAGACTTGCGGTTTTTTAATTTTTCGGTAGCCTATAGAGTTGATTTTAATGACCCCAAGTCGCTACGCTGTGACTTAAACGGTTCGCCGTCCACACCCTAAAAAGCAACCCCATGTCGAATTTTGAATTCGCAAGATTTTGACGGCAATTTCAGATACCTACAGGATCGACTAAGGAGGGCGCTGTCGGGTAAAAAATTACTCCATCCCGGCACACATTAAGACCTCCTCAATAAGTTCGGTGTATTCGGTCCCTGTCCCATCTCTTCAACCCATTTCCAGACCCTAAGCCACCCCTTTACATTTACGCGGGGTTTTGCATGGTTTGACCTCTGTTGGGTGAATCCATTGATCCTAACGCTGAGTAATAAATTGGAATGGGGTGCCATATCTCACTTTCTCCCTTTGACAGCTCAAGCACCCCTCAAGGCCACATCCACTCGAACTCCCCACTCACTCCCTCTGATTCCGCCCCTGTAGAAGGCTGCGAGGGATGTCGTTTTGTCTCGAATTCATGTCACGGCATTACTTGAAAGTTCTCAAAGTTGGCGGAACACACTGCGTAGGGTCGATTGAGCGCCAAAAGTGATAGTCCGACTCCAACGCATCCCCTGAAAATTTGCCGCCCCAAGGAGTTGTTAGCAGGTCTTGACGCGTGGGGTGGCTCAGAAAGCTTTCCTGAAGATACATAAACTCTTTTTGGCACACCTCAAGTCGTCCATCTCCTTCAAATCCTCTTTTGCATCCCATCACCTTCTTTTTTTTGATCACCTCCAAAAATTTTTTGAGTGGATGAAAATTCCTGAAAGAAGACCCGTTGGGTAGGCGGAACCTTGCTTTGCACTTGTGTGAATGACAATCGCCAATTTCGCGAGAGGCTTGGTACTCGCGACAAGTGTTCACTGTGACTTGGGCTCATGAACCCTCCACTGGGCTCACACCTACGAGGCAGACCACCCCAACAGCACGATTTTCCACTAATTTAACGAGAGAAAGCATGTTTGGGTGGCCTACCTCGCAGGCGCTAACCCAGTCGATGCTTCCCAGGAGGAAGGTTCCACCTACACCAACGGGTCTTCTTTTAGGAATTTTCATCCACTCAAAAATTTTTTATCAAAAGGCAAAAAAGAGGACGATGGGAAAAGGGTTCGAGCATCCTCAGGAAGGTTTTCAGAGTCACCCCACACATCAAGACCTGCTTACAACCCCTCGGCGCGGCAAATTTCAGGGGGGTGGGTTGGAGATGGAATATCACATTTGGTGCTCAATCGGCTGTTCACAGTGGGTCCCGTCAACTTCAAGAGCCTTCGAGTAATGCCATGACATGGATTCGAGACAAATAGATATCCCACGCAGCCTTCTACAGGGGCGGAACCAAATGGAGTGGGTGGGGATTTGAAGTAGGTGTGGCTTTGACGAGTGCTTGGGTTGTCAAAGGGTAAGTGAGTTGTGGCACTCCACATTAATTTATTTGGCAGCATTAAGATCAGTGGATTCGCCCAACAGAAGTCAAACCACGCAAAACCGTGCGTAAATGCAAAGAGGGGCTTAGGGGGAGGGGGTCTAGGAAATGGGTTGAAGAAATGGGACAACGACCAAATACACAGACCTTATCCAGGAGGTCTTAATGTGTGCCGACATGAAGTTTTTACCCGACAGTGTCCTTCTTAGTCTATTGTGATGTCCTTGAAATTGCCGTCAAAATATTGCAAATTCAAATTTCGATATGGGGTTGCTTTTTTCGGGGTGTGGACGGCGGACCGCTTAATTCACAACATAGCGCCTTCGGGATATTCAAACCAACCCTATAGGCTATCGAAAATTAAAAACCGCAAGTCTCTAACTCCGACTAGAATGCATATGGCGCTAATCTAAACAGTATTGTGCTAATTTTGACAAGCAGTTTATCTAAAATAAAGCTTATTGCAAAATTCCACGAAAAAAGATTGTCTGCTATTTAGAGGTGTCCATAACTAGATGTTTTCTTGTACTAATCTGGTCCGCCGGATAGACCACTTTTTTTTGTGGTGCTGTGTGATTAAAAAAAGGACTATTAAAAAAACTTACTTTGAGCCCTGCTGACTGCTACAGCTCCAATCTTCGTCGCGTACGCACCCATTTCCGCTACCGACCAAAGAAGACTTCTCCCCCGGAGAGTGGTAGTTTTCTCCGGTCATCTGCCCGTAACCGCCCGACTGATAGTCATTGGGATTGACAGTGCCGCCGATCTCTTTCCACCCTTTCCTCCCAAGTTCGCCCATCTGAACCGGAAAAATTAGATTAAAAAAAAATAAAATACTTTCCACGCGGTCCTTGCCCGAAACCTCAATAGTGGCTTGTGAAGTGTATCCAAAGTAAATTGGAACAGATGAAAAAAGTTGGAAAAGCTGGTGGTTTTGATTTTAGTATTATCTTTGTATAACAATTCGTTGGTATAACAATAACTTTTAATCAGGAAACAAATTGCTAACTTTGTTCGGAAAGATACAATGTGGTGTGGCACATGCCACTGTCTTGAAGCAACTAAGTACACAGACATGCAAATATGAGAGAAAAAGAGAATGACAAGTGAAACGACCAATGTATGTGATACATGCGTCACCTCCAATGAGTAAAGAGCGATGACCAATTAAACGCGTAAAGATTACACAGCCACACAAAAAAAAAGTTTCTGACCTGGGGGTCTCACTATGTGTACGATATGTTTTTGAGGTCGCTAAATCCGAATCCGGGGTCAGTTTCAGCCAAGCACGTCTGGTGTCGGCCACAACCTCAAAAACTTCCCTCAAATTTGCTATATCCGTTAAAGCCACAAACACTATGGCTCCGAAACCTCATAATCCTATAATACAATAACCCAATGGTTATACATTACGTTGAATAACGGCATGTACATGTACATATACAGTCGGAGTTCTGGCAAACCCAGATTCATTAATTTATCTACAGATTTATTTATTTATAGGTTTTTTTATGGTGTATATTTGCTTGAGAACTGTAAAATTGTTTCATTGTGAGAGATTATGGTTATATAATTAGGGTTATGTAATTATGTGGCTATGTGGTTATGTGGCTGTGGGGTTATTGTATTAAAGTATCATAAGGATTATGAGCCATAGGGTTTGTGGTTTTACGGATATGGTGAATTTCAGAGTGTTTTTGAGGTGTTGAGATACCGAACTCTAGTGAGACATAGTGAGACCCCCACGTCAGAAACTTTTTTTTTACCGGGTTTTAGGGTTATGAGGTTGTGGCTATGGGGTTATGGAGTTATTAGGTTGTGGGGTCAGTTGGTTATTGTATTATAGGGTTTGTGGTTTTAACGGATATAGCAAATTTGTGGGTGTTTTTTGAGGTTATGGCCGAACCCAGACGTGCTGGGATGAAACTGACCCCGGATTCGGATTCAGCGACCCCAAAAACATGTAGTCCACATAATGTGACCTCCAGGTCAGAAACTTTTTTTGTGTGTGGCTGTGTTATGGGCCATACTTTACGTGACATCTATGTCAAGTCCACGTGGACTTCGTATCAGTAAGGTCAGTGAAATATCTTACACTTTTGAACACAGATAATATTGAGGACTCCTTGTACAAGCTCTCTTTGTCAAGCTGTTCCAATTTACTCTGGATACACTTTACATCATTGCGTATTTTCAAAATTATGGTCGTCTTGATGCAAAAGTAACATTACCAATCTATGATGGCACTTCCGCTAAATATAGCTCGTTAAAATGATTCCAATTTTTGAAATGTTCTAGCTTCGGTCTTTTATATGTGGAACTGATTCCAGACTTTTAAAAAATCCTGTATATGTGATGTTACCTGTGAAAAGGTACCAGATGTCGGAAAAACTGTTTTCGGGAGAGCATAAATTTCCACTTCATTTAAAAAAAATTAAGTCTCTAGCGTTAATATAGCTCGAACTGAAAGCAGGTAAAGTTTCAATACGTATAATCGTAATTTTGGAACCTTTTAAGTTTTTGACAGAACTGTACACGAAAAAAATCTATATGTTGTCTTCTATTGCTCCAATCCGGCTGAAATTTTGGTATGAGGTCCTGTAAATATGTACCTACAGATCCTGCAGGTTGCTAGTATGGGCGATACATTTTTCTACTTGAAACTGCGTTTTGGGCTGTAGCGCAAAATTCACTTTTCCGACATCTGGTACCTTTTCACAAATTGCATCACATATTTAAATACATACGAGTTTTTTTTCAGTTTCTTTACGAAATCAAGTAACAAACATCCTAGTTTCTGTTCCTCACACTTAAAAGACCGGAAGCACAACAAAATATTAAAAATGTTCGGAAGCGACGTCTTGACTTTGATAGTCTATTAAAATAAAAATAATGGTACCAAGTGGTATCCGTTTTGGATTGGACTTTATACATATGACCCCTAATTTTTACTGGCATGCCTCTGGAATATAACAATACTTGTCATTTAAATTAAATATAAATAGATATTTTTACAGATTCTTAAACCTATTTTCTATGGTACTTTATATCTTTGTGCTAAACTAGTGCTGCCATCTTGTGTTGTTTACAGTAACTTGCAGTCATCTTGGCTAAAAATGGATTTAAATCGTGAACATTTTAGAGCGATTCTTTTTTTACAACTTTAGACGTGGATTAACGCAACAACAGTGCATCGAGGAACTTAATTTGACAATTGTTCGCCTAAGGATAAATTTCGTGAAGGTCGTCTAAAACCGGTTGTTGTTCCGGTAAACATTGATGTTGTGGGTAAATTGATACCGCAAGATCGTCATGTGATTGAGGAGATTGTGGAGATATTGTGAGATTGAGGCATCCTTGGGCATTAACAGGACCAGCATACATTCAATATTGCACGAACATTTGGCCGTCAAGAAGATTTGTTAGCGTTGGATCCCACACAATTTGACAATCGCTCAAAAATAGGCTTGAGTCGATTGGTCGAAAGAAAGCGATCGTGGTGCTTCCAAACACGTTTATGACATCGTTACAGTAACATTGTGACTCTCACAAATCGGCACAAATAAGTCACTATTCGAGAACTCAAAATGCCGATTTGGTAGATAATCCGCCGTATAGTCCTGATATGGCACCCAATGCCTTCTTTTTATTCCCGAATATTGAGAATAAATTGCGAGGGTTTTGGAGGTGCCTCAATCGGAGTGGAAAAAGTGCTTCGAAAATTGGTTCAAATGCATGCAAAAGTGTGTTGGTCTTCATGGAGAATATTTTGAAAAACAATAGAGCCACACTTGTTGATAAATAATTGTTTTTGATCTCAAATCCCGGAATATAAAAGGCAACCCTCGTAAACAAAATTTCCAACGAACAATTTTCCCAGCAGGTTACCCTCGAGAAATCCGTAGAGGCGGCCACAGAAATTGGCACTTATGCACTGCTCATAGCAGCGCCTAAATTCGACAACGAAACAAAACGCGGCGTGCTGAATCACAGGCACGTAAAGAGAAGAGCGTGCTTGAAAGAAATAGCGCAATGCAATAAGGAAAATAGCATACGCAATACAGTCCATGTCCACATCCATTGCTTGCCTCGTGTGGTCTGCGTAAACAAATATTAACAATATTAACCCTCACAGGGTACACTGGGTCTGACAGACCCGAGCGCAAAGAATATCTCGGAGGTATATAGGTGAATATCTCGAAGGAGAGGGGGGAGAAGGGAATTCGTTATGGTAGGGAAAAATCCTTCTTAGTGTGCTGAATTGAGGGAGCGCTCGCGCCAGTCCAGTGCGGCATCAGCTACGGAGCAAGAAGCATAACAAAATTGGTTTCGGGTCTCCTGGACCCAGTGTACCCAGAGTGTGACAAAGTGAGTACTGTGAAAATATAATAACGGGGTCTCGCACACGATCTTTTGGAAGCCTCTACTTTGGAAGCCCGCAAAAACTGTAAATTCATGTATAACTTCATTGTATGTTTTATACATTTTGAATTTTTATACTTATTATAACAATAAATTATTTCACTTGGTATATTTGGATTTTTTCTTTTTCTACCGTTGATGCTACGTATATATATATTATAAGGTAAGTATATATGATAAGGTAAGCTAAAAAAATTTTTCTATGATTTTATTGCAAGTTTTCTGGCGACAATGGCCAGAAATTTTTATATATGAAAAATACGTTTTTAAAATTACTAACTTTCGAACGTCAAAAAAAATCACTTAGCTAATCCAATCGCAAAATGACCTTTACAGTCTTAAAGTACAATCCTTAAGCTTTAAAAAGACCACTTATAAAATTTCTTTATCTTCATTTTTCGTACCGTGACAGCAATTTGAAAAAAAAAAAAGATTTTTCCACAAGGTCTTCTTGTATTTCGTTAAGTATTTTAAAAACCGTTAGATTTGAGATAAAATAGAGTACGTATTCGTCTTTTTGAGATTTTGGTGATGAATTTAAAAAAAAAACGTCCCTCTCACGATGATTTGGCTCCAAGTTATAAGCGATTGAAAATCGCTCGGGTCTCCCAGACCCAGTATACCCCCAACGGTACAAACCATAAAGTGTACCCCGTGAGAGTTAATAGTGATTTCCACTAGCACGCGTATAGCCTGTAAGTGATTTCCGTTAGATTTACATTTTGTTTAATAATATATTTTCCACACCTTTTACATCTGACACATATCGAAATTATCATTTCTTATGACATTCCAGAAGCATTCCAGTAAAGGTTAGGGCTCATACGGAAACAGTCCAAACTACCTCAAAACTACTTGAAACAGATACTGCTTGGTCTAATAGGTGCCCAGCACAATGCGAGAGAAGAATGAAATGAAGATAACGGGCAACACCTACTTTATCGTTTCTTACCAGAAAAAGTTATTTACCTTATTTGCCAAGGAAGACACCTGCGTACCTACATCCTCTAATAAAGTACCCTCTTTAACCTAGAGTTCGAGAAAATAAATAAAAATAAAGTAAATAAATAAAAACAAGTAAAACAAATAAATACATGAATAAATAAAAGTAAGACTAAATAATAACAGAAAATGATCAAATTTGGGAATATAACTTATTGCCATTTTTTTAAGAGAGTATATATTTTAAAACAAATTGAGTACCATTTATATCCGGTTAATTCAAGAGTATCGAGCTTTGCTGATATGTTCAAATATAATTACTTACTTTATATAAGCAGGAGAAATTAATTTAGAATGTGAGCACCATCAGACTATATACGAGGTGTGTAAATTAAGTAATGAGACTGATTTTTTATTTATTTTTTTTATTCGAATAGAATTACAATTTAGTATTGTCTCCTTCAAAATAACTTCCTTGGGAAGCCACATAGCGCTGGAGACGGTTCTTCCATTCCTCATATCAGTGTTGGAACTCATATAATCGAATAACCTTTGGCTGGTCGGTTACAGTCATTTGAATGTTTTCTATGGTCCCAAAATGATGTCTCTTGAGGTGATTTTTCAATCTCGGGAAGAGAAAAAAGTCACAAGGACTCAAGTCAGGCGAATAATGAGGCTGAGGAGCCACAGGAATGTTTTTACTGGTTAAAAACTCGTTTACTGAAATGGCTGTGTGATAAAGCGCATTGTCGTGATGCAACATCCAGTTGTAATTGATGTGGTCTCACACGCATGACCCTTTGCACAAACTCTTTGTGAGCAATTCCCTGGCTAACAAAAATAAAAACAAATCAGCATGCATTTGACCTTAGACTTGCTGATTCTTCCTGGAGTGTAGGAACCTTCGGCGTAGAAACAAAAAACTGGACATTTTCTTGGCATCTTGAAGTTGGCATCTTCAGAAGAAAATTAAAACTGCTGCCCTATTCATCTTCTTCGGAAGATGCCAACTTAATTGGCGAAACGTGCGTCGAGAAAAGTATAGTAGTTTGGTGTTTTGTGGAAAATGTCTTTTTTTTTGCTCATTCTTGCTTTTTTGGGTCTTGGAGAGCTTGAAGTATGCCATTCCATGCTTTGGCGCTTGGTTTTTGGGTCGTACTCAAACACCCAAATCTCATCACCAGTAATGACACATTCCATAAAATGGGGATCATTTTCAATCGATTCCAAAAAGTCAAGCCACCTTTCTCTCCTGATGTCCTTCTGTTCCTGAGAATGGCTTTTGGAACCATTTTTGCGCCGATTTTTCTCATTCCCAATTCATTAGTCAAAATCTGATGAACAGTGGTGTGATTCAAACTCTTCCCCTGATCATTTTTGTCGTCAATCGACACGACGATCTGAACGCACAAGTTCCCGTTTCTATCGTAAGAACTTTCATCGGTTCTTGAAGATAAAGATTCTGCTGCGTGATTCATCTTCAATCGACTCTCTTCCTTCTGAGAGAGCCTTAAACCACCGGAAAACCTGGGCTCTTGAAAAAACACTGTCTCCATAGGCATGTTGAAGTTTTACAAAAGTATCTGTTGCGTTGTGTCGAGTCTGAAGAAAACCTGACAGCAAACCGTTGCTCAAAATTAATGTCACTCATTCTTAAAAACGCACTAGAAAAAAAACTATTTACGAAAACAGTCACAAAGAACAAACAAATGACTAACAAGTTCAAACTTATACTGAAGGTGCATTATATGTTAACCTACCGCCCTTCCAAGTCCCGTCTCCGCAGTGTCGCTAGATCGGGCGCTATGTTGCCAGTCTCATTACTTAATTTACACACCTCATAAGTTGCCGCCAACAAGTAAGCAGACTGTGGATACCATGTTTCCAGAACTCGCGCGGTTGTGAAGTGAAAAAGTTGGGTATGCCTATTTGTTGATGGTAACGATCGTCAAATGATTTATTTGTTAAATGTTTGCTGAGAACACAGAACGAATGATAGTGGAGGGAAAGGTCTGGCGAATACGGTGGATGGGACAGAACTTCAAAACCTAACTGCAAGAGTTCAAGGCGTGTCTGTTTTGTTACATGGGACACACATTATCGTCCAATAGTATAACTTTGTCAAGCCGAGGTCGCGGGAGATCGAACTGGGCAGCCAAATTGCGGAGTTGAGCACAATTGAGGGGTCCAATGCAATAACCTGGCAAGTCCATTTTTTGTGAAAATTTAGTTATGAACATGTTCTTATACAGCATAAAATTCTCTATCGTCCTGTGCAAGAACGAGGTCGATACGTCAAGAAATAGCGGATATATGGATGTATTGGTGGTTGCCCTCCTAACAGAACTGTGCAATAACCTGGTATATTTAGGACTTGCCAGGTTATTGCAAAGTATTCATATTGTGAGTCATTTCTGTCATTTGGGATTGTAAAAGAAATATTGTGGTGAAGGCTGTGATAATATTGTGAAAATGATCTGAATTGTGAAAAAGATCTGAAAAGAAGTGTTAAGAACTGTGTAGTGTGTTTTTAAATTTAAAATGTCATCATTCGATGTTAGTGACCCTTACTCTACAGATAGTGACGAAGAATATTTGCCAGAAAATGATATAACCCCTAACAGAAAGCGACGTAACCTCAAAAAATATCTTGTGACTATAAATAATGATGATTCTAGGGATTCTGAAACTCATGAAAATGTTTCCCATCCACAACCCAGCACTTCTGCTGTCACATGTCTTGCTGCTTCGTTGCCTTCGTTAGCTGTACCAAATGTCGAAAAGCCCTTTGAATATTCTGAGAGTGATAGTTCTAGTGACGAAGTTGTTCATGAAATACAACCAGGAACTGCCACACATACACCACAGGTTGGAAAGAAAAAGAAATTGCGGCCGAAATTCTGGCAGAGAAATATTCTAAAAGAAAGTAGAACCCACGGACATGAATATGTAAATGCAAAGGGTAGAAAGGTGACTTCTGGTTCTATGAAGATATTGCAAATTATCACCTAAGCTTTTTGGAACCTGACAATGTCACTTCGGTGTCAGAATTTAGTAGTGATGAATAGATGAATTTTGTTTATATTTGGTAATCTTAAGCAAAAATAATATGTGTTAATAAAGTTAATATAACCCAACACCTAGGTATTTTGCTTTTTCTTAATTTTATCAATAACTTCGATTTTTTCTCGAATTCTATGCAATAAAGAAAATAAATAAGTTTTTTTTCTCATATTTCTGGCATCTTTTGTCTTTAAATCTCGAAAATATAAGTACTATTTATCTGAGTTCACTTTCATACAGAGATATTAACAAAAACACCATACCCCATGTGCTTTTCACGTTAACAGTTTTTTGGTTTTCCTGTACATTTTGACTTGGTGGACTTGCCAGGTTATTGCATTGGGCCTCTCAATTGACAACGGTGGTGACGGTGGTTGCCCTACAAGAGTTTCCAATAATACACGCAACCAAGGCCCCATCAAACTGACATCACCTTTCTTGGGTGGGCGTCAGGTTTAGTACAGTCAGGTACAGATTGTGCTGGAGTACAGTCAGGTACATTGTGCATCTACTCACTGGCGTTTACGGCTGTGATTTACATTAAGCACCCACTTTTCATCTCCAGTAACAAGATTGTTCAACTAGTCAAAACGACGACTGCAGGAGAGAAGTTGTGAAAAAATGTCACTCCGATGCTGACGATCGGCTTCGCTTAATAAACATGGTATCTACTTGCTCAACCTTTGGACTTTGCCTAGCGTTTCGAGTCCACGTAATACCGTGGCCTGGTTGCAGCCGAGCTTTCGTGCCATCTCTCATGTGGTTCTATACGGGTCTTCTTCGACAATTGTATACAAATGTTCGATATTAAGTTGAGGTGGCCTACCAGATCGTGGTTTGTAGTCGCCACCTCGGAAGCGTGCAAACCATCTTTTGCATGTTGCTAAACTAGGGGCGATATCGCCGTACCTGGCCACTAGATTTCGGTGTACTTCAGTTGTATTCAGTTGTAACTCATATAATAAAGTATATAGAATTTTACAGGTCCGCTCTGAGCTTTAATAATATTAACGCGCATAAGTGCACGGTTTGTATAACCTGTACCCCACAACTCTCCACACTCAACCTACAAAATTCCAGGCTCTACTAAAGGCTAAATACTAATGAATAAACCGGATACAATAATAAATATATCACAGCACTGACCTAAAACTTGATACTGCAAAGTTCATTAGCCACCATGTAATCAGAATGAATTAAATTTAATAGGCCAATAAAATTATTAAAACACATGACAAATTCTTAATCCTCATACAGTTTCAGAGAATATTTACACATGTGCACAGAATAATTATATTTTCGCGGGCCTCTTGTACAGGATGTCTCAATTAGCGTCTCACTGCTAGTATTTCGAGTTATTTTTGAGTTAGAAAGAAAATTTAAATGCTGAAGTTGGGCAAAGAATAATTTTGCAAGGAATCTGAATTTGATCTTGGAATATAAAGTATTATTGTTAAGAAAATATTCCCAAAAAATTGACTTCTGTAAAATTATTGAAGTCGAATTTGAGTGTGGGATATTATTAAAGAGTATACAGGAGGTATTACAAAAAGTGCCTATTGTAACGTTTGACTTCTGGTCTCGCCAGAAGTAGCTAGTAGTTCTTCAGTTTTTTGAGTCACCCTATATGTTTTGAATTTTTTATTCCCTTCATCTATATTCCCTTCATAAATAACGAGAATATAATATTGAATAAAAAAAAATGCAAAACATATAGGTAAGTAATAATCACTTCCGGCAAAACCGGAAGTTCAATGTTACAACAAACATGTTTACAACACATCTTGTATATTCTCTACCTCACACTAAAATTCGACTTCAATAATGTTCCAAAAGTCAGTTTTTTGAGAATATATTTTTAACAACACCCTGTATAATATCTACGGAGTCCGGAAATGTGTGCTGCAATGCAGGGCTCGGCACTATAAAACTCTATGATAATGAAAGTATAAACTGTATTTTTTAAGCGCCTTGTAAATTATGTACGCGTGTATTTCTTGCCCCTGCGTACCTACGCCACTGACCGATTCTGCCCATGTGCCGGGACGCGCTTGTTTGCAGTAGTAGACTAATTCCTTGCGGGAACGCAAGATAGTCTAACACAGTTTAACACGCGTGACGGCAGACATTCCGAACCCTAATAATAATCCCCCGAACCAAATTCCTTGGAAAATTCTGTACGTTTTAAATAAAAAAAGCATCCGAATTTTGTTTCTAGCTCGAAAATAATCCATAATATCGGTGGTGAGTCATTAAATTTGGACACAAAAAGTAACGATATTCAAAAAGAAAAAAAAAATGATAACAGAAAAGTAAGTTAAAAGAAATAACAAAAAAACTACAGATAAAAAAATGGAAACTTAAAAAAAAACACACCTTTTCCCCTACTTGTGAGCTAATATCAACTACCTTCTGGCTTGCGAGTCCGCCATATTTGACAGCATTTTCTGTTGCCTTACTCGCGATTTTTGTAGCCGACGAAGAAAGAAAGGACCATCCCTGAAAAATATAAATATACCCACATTAAAAGATATGAATCAGACAATATATGGAAAAACAAAGAAAATATCTTACTGGATTTAGTTTCAAGCTACATTATTTACAACTTTAAAATTATACAAAACGGCAGAGTTTCATTTGCATCTTTCAATTTACACAGCACAAATTAGGTTACTAGGAATGTAATGTAGGAATGTAATGTAGGAATGTAATGTGGAATTTATTGTTGCTATTTAATGTCAAAATGTGGTGAATTTACCTAAGTACTCCCTACCTGTGCTCACTTGCCCAATCTCTTGTTCATCTAGAGTCGAAAAAATTACAGAAAACTGCAATTTGTACAATAAAATTTTCATATTACTTAACACTGGCAATTTTTTACTTCATATCCAAGCGGTAAATTCAAATATGTATAATAATTAGAGTCCGTAGGTTAATAATAGATTCCAGGACCGGTTTGAACGCGACTGGAATACTGTTATATGTATGTGCCACATTAATAAAGTACATCGTCAACTCCTGTATATATGGGACATTCCATCTCAAGTCGGACCAACAAAATTTTAGATTTGGCCCAAAAGGACCCCGCACAAAACAAGTGGGTGAGGGGGTACAGTCAAATGGACTGAAAATTTAGTATGTTGTACTTCATGACATCCTGATCAAAAGTCCTCATGGACAGAACGCCTGAAAATCAATACTTTTTGAGATACGAAGTTGCAAAAAACTGAAATATTGCAGCACCTGCAAAAGGCATGCTTGAGTGTATTATATCGTACAAGGAGTTGTTTAACACTATTATTTTACAACATTGATATTTATGAAGACATTTTCACTCGAGAATGACCTTGAAATATGACTTAGGCGAAAATCAAGGTCATGTCAAGGTCAAGCGAAGATAAAACGATAATATAAATCCGAGAAAGTAGATGTATATGTTTTTGGGGTCGCTGAATCCAAATTCGGTATTTACTTAATCCCTAAAGGTTAACTAGGGGTCATTTCAAGGTCATTCGAAGTTTACCCCTTCTCTCGTATTTGGTTCATGTTTATTTGAGAGAGAAGTTCACTTATCGATCCCCATTGATTCTGAAATGTCCCTAGTACCGTAGATAGCACTGTATTGAGTTAAAAAGCAGAGACGTTATGTTTTAATCGAGGTTTTTGGAAATGTTTGTTGCACCCCATACAAAATTAGATTCATAAGTAAAAATAATGCCCTAAATTATTACAAATTCTGTTACAAAAATAATAAAAGGACAGAAAGTATTACAATATAATGATCTATTAAAAAAAAAGTCATCAAAGTTGGACTAGTAAAAAAATACGTATTTATATTCTATCTTAAATTTATAACCTTATTTAATTGTCACAGCTGTTATATGACAGCCAATATTTATTTTACAACTGTGACAGTCACTTGTCAAAAGTTTGACATAACCGAAAAGCTTCAACATGACCACTATTTCTATCTCTCTCGTTCACAGCCACCTTTGATGACGTTTTTTTTTATGTCTACTTACACTAGCTAAAGATGACATTGCAGTATCAACAAATTCTTGCGATTGACTTCTAGGCGGGGGTTCCCTCGTGTAACCAAAACCGCTGTATTTCCCTCCTTGACTGGGCGGTACATCGCTACAAATTTTAATATTCATAGTATCCAAAAAGGGTTTTCAGTTTTTTTTTTTATAGCAATTGTTGTGTTATAATGCATGTGACCAGAAATAGTTCTGCTGTTTATATAATCTATAATACTTATACTTTAACGTGATGAACGAAATTAATATCAGAGATCTAGAATTCAAACAATATCCATATAATAAAAAAAATAATCAGAACTCTTGGTAAAAACTAAAATCATTATATACAGTGTCCGCCATAAAGTTGGAACCATATGGGATTTTTTTTAACATTAGAGTTTGATAAAAAGTTTTGGTGACACTTTTGCTTCCAAAGTAACTTAAAATGCACTAATTAAAAGTTGACAGCTAACATCTGGCAACTGTCAAATTTGTGATTTTCCAAAAAAAAAATATTTAGAAAAAGGGCCTAAATTGTTAATATTTCGAAAAATGTCACTTAGAAATTATATTCCTAATGACATTTTACGCATATATGCCAATTTTGAGCGAAACATTTTGATATTCAAAAAAATTTGATATTTTTGAAGTTTTGAACATTTGCAACAGTTCTGCTGCGTGATGCGAAGTGCCTCGACGACAATGTGTCTGCGGAGAATAATTTTAGCGCCGCCATTTTGCAATATTTATGGATGAAAAACAAAATTTTTTTGTACTTCAATATAAGACCAATAACACCCTTAAAGCGTTTTTTCTTACTACCTTTCCTTCAACCTGGAAAAAAATCGTCAAAAATGCGTTTTTTTTAGGCTGTTACAATGGTATTACCCCTTAAACCTTTAGGCAAATTTGTTACATTGGACTTTACCTTGCCGGGCGGGGCTGGTCGATATATCGATCAGCAGTAATATTGGGGACTCCACATAAGAGATTCAGTGAACTTATTTACAAATTTGGCGCCTAATATCAGTTCGATTTTGACCCACTTTTTCCCAGCCGTTAAAGGATTAAGCAACGAAGTGTACTTACTCCCTCCTGTTGGCGTTCTCGAACTGTCTCTTCGCGAAGAAGGCGTCCTTCTGGTCCTTGACCTCCTGCGAGTTGAAGTTCTGGTAGCCACCCTGATAGCTGTCTTGGCTGCCGTAGTCCTGGTAAGAGTTGGAAGAATCGTTTCCGCGAGGAGTAGCTGTTACCCGAGCCGTAGCTCTGCGACGTCGGACTAATCAGGCTACTTCTGTAGTTTTGGGCGGGAGACTCTGCGCTCGTCCCACGACTTACCCTGAGCCAACGTGGTTATCTGTAAAAAAATATGTTTTAGCTGTTAGAAGAACTCGATAAGTCTATAATATCGAACATACATTGTCATCTACTTCAAATCTGGACGTACTTCTAAAGCATTATGCATTTATTGCCCGATTTATGTAAGAAGCCAGCGTCACTGTGGGTAATTTTGGAACTAATTATTGTGCCATTACTTTTCTGTTAAATCGTGGATTAATGTGGTTATGTTCAATTTGTTGCTTTATTTTGATTTTTGTGTAGCATTTTATTATTTTTTACCTGACCAATTAAGAATGGAAACATTACTGTAAAAAAGTAGTTTATTATCCAATTTGAACGGGACTTTTTTTAAAAGAGAGAGCATTAAAAACTCTACTTGGGTCCAAAATATCAAGACTTCAAAAATTGGTACAAACCCATTTGAGTGGCTGCTGAATCCAGTGATGTAATAAGATTTTGATTAAAAAAAATCGCCAAATAAATTTAGCTATTTTTTAGCTAGAAAAAAAAATTGTAGCAGGCTTTGGAAATTGAAACGGCTTCTTGAGTTTTTGCACACAAGTAGAGTTTTTGATGCTCTATCTTTTGAAAAAAGTTCCGTTCAAATCGGATAATAAAGAGCTTTTTTATAGCAGTGTTTCCATTCTTAATAGGGAACCCTGTATGTATATCAAGGTTTACTGTTTATATTTTGTTGACATAATTTTTTTAGTATTCTTTTGATTTTTAATTTTGATAATAACATAAGAATAAGGGACTTTTTAGGTTGGATAGGTTTGTTTTAAAAAGTAACACTATTTCATAAGGTATGTCTGTTTACTTTTTTACGAAATTGTTTAACATATTCATTATATCGAGCCATCCAACAAAAACGTCATCAAAGTTGGCTGAGAAAAAAATTTAATAAGGTTATAAATCATAAATTTACACTCGAACCCCTCTTATTTCACCTTCGCTTAATTCACATCCTCTGTTATGTCACCACGTTTCCCCCTATTAGGTCGCGAAACCGTCCCAGTTAAGTCGCCGCCTGTAAAAGTTTTAGAACTACGTTTGGAAATTGGATTCTCGCATGAATATGTACAATTTTTTATTGAAAAAAATGATTGTGTAATACATTTATTGATTTAAAACAGGTTAGGTGTCTTTTAAAAATATTTAATCTTTAAAATATTCATTCAAGTGGAAAATTGAACTTTGTCACGCACGACTGGGTATACGAACATTGATTTTTCGTTCAGTTGGCTCATTTTTCGTTATAACAAGTGCTGTGGTATATCTCTAAATATTTCTTTTTGCAGCTAAAACACGAAAAAAGTTGGGGTTATGATCGCGACTTAAGAGAGGATAAATTTCGAGACTTAAGCGAGGTAATGATGCACGGATTTGGCGACTTAAGAGGGGTTCGAGTGTATAACCTTATTTAATTGTCAAGGCTGTTACATTATGTGACAGCTATTATTTGTTCTACAATTGTGACAGTCATTTGTCAAAACTTTGACAACAACAAGGTTTCCCTTTGAGTCTGGACATAACCACTATTTCCATTTCTCTCGTTCATAGCCAGCTTTGATGGCGTTTTTTTTTTTTGAATGCTGTTTATTTCTAATTATTGTAAGTAGAATGTCAGACATTATAAAAATATTGCAGTTTTTTCAATATCTTCCGCTTTTTTAAACCTTGGCAGAAACGGACAATAATTATAATATCTTTACATTAACCTTAAAATACTAAATTTTACATCGATAAAAATAGTCACTCTCAGCAAAATGAAGAAAACAGAGAACAGACTTCCATATTTTTACTAACTGGCTTTCCTATCTTCATTTTTAATTTTTAATATCCAAGTCTTGCGTCTATTTATGCGTTCCTTTTCACCAAATTTATGCACTACGGAAACTTGTTTTACGGAAACGGAAAACGGATGTTTTCTTTTTTTCAAGAGATATATGGAATGTTAAATGGGGGTCCCTTTTAATCCAGATCAACCAGCGAGATACACAACAGTACTGATTCATCTATTTTAATTTTTAATGGTACAACACACAAATAAAAACCAAAGGATGTTTCATAAACAACGGCACAGAAATTAGTTTGTTGAGGGACCACCAGGTGGTGTAACGCTTATATTGAATTCCCTATTGCCGGATATGTAGGGTAGCAAGATACCAATGAATCAAAACTGTACCAAGGCCTGATGGCTGTGATTTTTTCTAATGACTAAACTCAAGAAATCATTTTAACGATTTTTATGTAAAATAATCTGAATATACCATTGAATTGAGCATCCTCTAAAATGAGTGTGTGCTACGTTTGGTTTGAAATATTTGATTTTACAAATTCTTTGGTAAAATATTGGTGGTTTTATTTTATCAATAATTTACCTTAAGGGGTACACCACTGTGACAGCCTAAAAAAACGCTTTTTTGACGATTTTTTTCGGATTGAAGGAAAAGTAAGACAAAACGCGTTATCGGTCATATACCGATAAGTACAAAAAAAAAAATTGTTTTCACCCATAAATATGGCAAAATGGCGGCGCCAAAGTTATTCTCCGCAGACACGTTGTCGTCGAGGCGCTTCGCAGCACGCAGCAGAACTGGTGCAAATGTTGATTTGAAACAAAAACAAAAAATTCCTCTTAATTTGCATGAGAATATCTAGTGAAATATGTATGGAATTTTAAATATACTGATTTTTGTGTAATTGGTATGTTTTTGAAAAAAGTCAATTTCTCGTCTAAAAAAAGGGCAATTATTTATTTATAATTTTTTTTTTAAATTAACATCGAAAAAATCCCAACGTGTTTCACTTCAAAATATTGTTTTAAAGATGTGGATAAAATTTCAAACGAAAATATTGAAAATTGTTGGAGTTATGCTGCATGCCGTTTTGAAAAATCGTGTTTCGAGAAAAACGCATTTAAAGTTTTAAAATGAGTTGTCGACATGAAAAAATGAGAAATTCGACTGTTTAAATTTTTTTACCATTAATCTGTGATCCCGTGACCATAAAGCTGCTCTTCCACGTTCAAATAGTTCTCCTCATCTCCTTTTCTCGATGACTTAATACTGGAGCGTGCCTCTTTTTGCCGCATCGATCAAAGAATGCTCGACGTATTTGATGCGCATAACATCTGCTACCAAGTAAAAATTGTATGACTGCACACCGATATCCATCTCCAGAATTTTCATGATTTGTATAATGCTCTTCATACCAGTCTTCATCCCTTCAATCTCCTACCATCACTCTTCATTCTCTTCAGGCCTACACTAACGTACTATCACTTGATTTTTTTTCAAATTTAGTAAACAGTTTCTAACGACATCTAGTAGCGTATTACAGAAGTTAGAAATCAGTAGGCAAGACGTTACGTAGTACCTTTCGAGCAGGTATGTTGTCGCAGGTCGCATTAGAGGCATTCGACACACTTTGGGGAAGAGCTGCGAAATTTCAAACATAAAAATTGTTTTCATGTATAAAACTTTTCACCTCATATTTTAGAAGATTCAAAATATGTTTTAAGCCAAAAAACAAAAAAACGATTTTTTGAAAATTCTACAGTGGTGTTACCCCTTAATCAACAAGTAGTCAACATTAACCTCTTCAGCGAGTTCGGCAAAATTGTGTAAGTTTTAATGAAAGTAAAATAATATTGCCCAAACGAGTTCCTTTTCTGTGCAGTGGTAAGAGTTGTAGCCGTTTGCTTCCCCACCATAATGCATAAGACAGAAGGGATCAAACTTAACAAATGGAATATTACTTAAACGATAAAAAATGTTTTTATTGATTTTTTTTATTTTGAAAAAAATATTTGTCCCTGAAAAGGTTGAATTGAAAAGTGGTAGAATTAAATTGTTTTTATTTCCAAAAATTTAAAAATACAACAAACAGAAAAGAATAAAAAAAAACATATTGATCAAAAAAAAAAAAACAATTTAAGTGATATGTTAGCAAACTGCAAATGAAAGAGCGACCCCAAAAATAATATTGCAATAGAATTGATAAGACACCTAATACCCGCAACATATGTGTACAGCGGACTCTGTGCTCTAATTCAATAATTTTGTTAATTAATGTCGAAATAATGTAACTTAAAATTTAGGTTTCAAAAGATCTCATAATTCATTTCAAATGATCGCAAAAGACTTCACAACTAAGACTTCGCAGATTGGATTGAGATTCAATTGATTTTTCAAGATTTCATAAGATTTGAAGTGACTGCAAAATTTCAAAAATTATTTCATAGAGACTTCAGAGTAAACATACGAAGGAAAAAATCCAATGAAAATTGGTGAATAAATAAATATTTCAGGAGGGTTTTAATGGGTTACGTTTTTTTTTAAGGTTTAATAGCGAATCCGTAATAAATTCAAACTACTATTTGATCATGATATTTATTAAAATCAACGTCTTTTTGAAAAAGGTAAGCCTGTTTCAATTTGTTAACATTTAACGCAACCCTGAAATATTATTTGGAAAAAGTTGTCTTACTTATTCAATAATGGTAGTGAATAAGTAAGATTGGTATGGCTTCAATATGGTATTATTATTGTTGAAAAAATTTGATTAACTATTTTTATTATTTAAATTTTATACTTGTAGATCTATTCAGTAAAACTGGCGTTAAAATTAATTTGCTTTTGCGCCAACCTGACAATTTTTTTAAATGACAAAGGTCCACAATTCTAACAAAATCTTAAACAATTTGAAACGTACCTTGTCTCTGTATAACGCAGCTGCTTTAGTGTTGTATTTCTGTTGAATGGTCATATTGTCATCCCAATCGTCTTGAGCCTCGAGGAATACCCTGGCGTTCCTGTTGCCCCCGACTCGCATCTTCTCCAACTCCAGGTCCTTCCACTTGTCCATGGTCACAGATCGAACAAACGATAAGTGCACCCCCAGGCCTCGGTGTTTACCAGAGCACTCCAGGCAAATCCATATTCCATATGTTACGGACACCCATTGTGGATTGAGGGTGCCACATTCGAAGCACCTCTGGAAATTTTCAAGAAAAAAAATATAGCTTTCAGAGGACATACAAATGTGATTTTTTTTACTCACATCATTTTCATTGCGAGGTTTTAATTCTTGCAAAACACGACGAGTTCTAGGGCTGGCCATTTTATCGAAAACTATGTATTAAAATCGAGTATATAACGGAAGAAATCCCATTAATACATATCAGCCTATAATGCAGCAACTTTCGGAATAGTAATATTTCCTATGTGATGGAAAAAACGGTAAAATCAAAATTTGTTCGATTTGGACGTGGACGTGTCAAAACTCCAATTGGTTTGTTCGTTTCGTGGACAGGTGTTCGTTGTCGATTACTCCAATTACCCTTGATTTGTTCTAAGAGGTTCAAGGATTAAAAGAATAATCACAACAATGCAACCATACACGTTTAGACTCACCAAAAGGCAAAAAGATATTTGTTAGAAGAAATACTTCAATGTTAAGAAAAAAAACAATTTCACTACTTGTAAATCGGTGCGGTTACACGCACCGAGCGTGTAACCCTACAATTCTAACTAACCAATAAAAAACGTCAATATGAATATTGTGAAATTAGCCGCATATTTACATTTCTACAAGAAACGCGATTTTTGGTTATATTCCGGTTACATTAATTTTTTTAGACTAGTTAATGATAGTGATGTTCATATTACTCCTCGGTAGCTCACTTCTCTGTTATTTTTATCATTTTGTAAGGGATTAGTTGGTACTCATCACATCATCAAGTAATCCAACTACACTCGAACCCCTCTTAAGTCACCAAATCTGTGCATCATCGTCTCGATTAAGTCGCGAAATTTAGTCTCT
This sequence comes from Aromia moschata, assembly GCA_029963805.1. Classification (NCBI taxonomy): domain Eukaryota; kingdom Metazoa; phylum Arthropoda; class Insecta; order Coleoptera; family Cerambycidae; genus Aromia; species Aromia moschata. The sequence continues at coordinate 51,902 of JAPWTK010000391.1, forward strand.
CTTAAGTCGCGATCATAACCTCAACTATTTCGTGTTTTAGTTGCAAAAAGAAATGCAAAAATAAATATTTAGAGATATACCACAGCACTTAATTTGCACAGCATTTAATGTATTACACAATTTTTTTCAATAAAAATTTTATTCATGCGAGAATCCAATTTCCAAACGTAGTTCTAAAACTTTTACAGGCGGTGACTTAAGAGGGACGGTTTCGTGACATAATAGGGGAAAACGTGGTGAAATAAGAGGGGATGTGGATTAAGCGAAGGTGACTTAAGAGGGGTTCGAGTGTACTATCATAGGCATCTATATGTTTTGTGGGCATCATAAGCCTATGTTTCTTTATAATGTGAGAGTAAATCTCTAGATTGACCCAAAATTCAGATTTAGTGACACAAAGGGACACATAAAAAAAATTGGAGGAACTGCTTCCATGCTTCATCTAACCATGGGTTCACAGAACAATTGTCACCAGCTACAGATGATTTTAAGTTTTTTTTTTTTGCTCCTTGTTAGAAGTATGTTATAAAATTATGCCTTGAAAATGTCAAAAACTCCACAAAAACAAAAAAGTCTGTAAAAACATTATTCAATTCGATTCCCATGCCAGAAAACCTAAAAAATCGTTAAAAAATTTTTTTTTATTTATGGGGTCCGATATCACAAAAGAACCTAACCAATTAAATTTAAATATTTGACTCCATATTGATGGTAGGGGCCTAAGATTTAAATTTAATCGGTTAGCATCATCTGTAGCCTGCAACAATTGTTTTCTGTGAACTCAGGATAAGCCTGTTCACTCGCCTTCTGTCATACATGTGTTCTGTGGTTTTAGGTCTCTTCTCACTTCTCAGTTTTTCAGATCTCAGGAGTCACTGCAATTCGTTTTGTGAAGGAAGGTACTTGATTTTTCCCTTTACAAATTACATAATTCACATTGTTATGTTTTTAGGAAAAAATGGCTTCGAGCATTGTCAAAACTCCATTGATCCGAATTGTATCAGTAAGTTTTTTAAATTTAATTTTTATGGTTATGTCTGGTATTATGTAAACGCCTCGAATTGATAAGAAACTAATAAGATTATGTATTATTTAGGCTAGAGGCTACTCTCAGTTAGCCCCCATTAGCGGAATCCAAAATTATGAAATAAAAAGTTCGGTTCTTTCCAACAAATTGGTGGTTGCTGCTGGAGATAACGAATCTGCCATCACAAGAATTTCGATCGTATTCAGGTTAGTCTAATAATTTTGACGTGTGTTTTACCTAGGGACGGAACCAAAGCTAATTTGTGCAGCTGTGAACTGATTTTGGTCCTATTTTGCCAGATGGACTTAGTAAATACGTACTGAAAAGTCAGTTAAGTTGCATACATCGTTTGCGTTCGTATCCATACGTAACAAGTCTGTGATTACGTAACGGGAAGAACGCGACATCCTCCCAATCCCAGAGGAATATTCTAAGAGGATTATTTATTGATATATTTAAGTTGCACTAAGCAATATTTGGTTCTATCTCTAGTTTTACCTAATGTTCGTTGAAATATTATATCGTCTAAATTATCTAAAAATAATGTTACGTAGAATAATGCTGGATCCATGTATTTTTTTTTTTTTTGTAAAATAAATAAACAGTAGGTAATTATAATTTTAGTATGACTTGCACAGTGCTGTGCACGCAAGCAGAATAATAAAGTCTGGAATTTGTAATCTTGATATTATACATGTGATACAGTACTTTTAATGTTTACAGCACTCTCCAAAAATTAAACACTTCAAACTTAAACAAAAAACACTATTATGGTAGATTTACCACACCCCTAACTATTTGTTATAAAATATCGCTTAATAATTTTTTTTTCTGGAATTTTTTTTAAATCGCAACAAATAGGAACCATTTTCAGTGATTTTTTCTTAATGTCAAATTTGACGGGCGTCGAAAGTCAAGTGACCCCGTTGGAGTAGATCATTTTCTTCATTTTTAAAGCACAAGTTAGACGCAAAGTACAATTTCAAGAAAGTCGTTAATAAAAATGTTTCCCATGTGATGTGCGCTTATGAAGATCACTGTATAATTCTGTTTCACATATTATTCGAATAAATTTTTTTATTCAAATAGAATTACAATTCAGTATTGTCTCCTTCAAAATAACTTCCTTGGGAAGCCACACAGCGCTGGAGACGTTTCTTCCATTCCTCGTAGCAGTGCTGGAACTCATATACTGGAATAGCTTTCAGCTGATCGGTTACAGCCCTTTGAATGTTTTCTGTGGTCCCAAAATGATGTGACTTTTCAATCTCGGGAAGAGAAAAAGGTCACAAGGACTCAAGTCAGGCGAATAAGGAGGCTGAGGAGTCACAGAAATGTTTGTACTGGCTAAAAACTCGTTTGCTGAAATGGCTGTGTGACAAGGCGCAATATCGTGGATGCTACATCCAATTGTTCTTGATGTTTGGTCTCACACACTTGACCCTTTTCGAAGTTTTTCAAGAACCTCTCTGTAATAGTGTTGATTTACTGTTTGGCCTGGAGGCACAAACTCATTGTGGACAATTCCCTGGGTATCAAAAGAGCAAATATTCTTGCTTTTTTGGGTCTTAGAAAGCTTGTGTGCCATTCCATGCTTTGGAACTTGGTTTCCGGGTCGTCCTCAAACACCCATCTCAAGTCTCATCACCAGTAATGACACGTTCAATTAAATGGGGATCATTTTCAATCGATTCCAAAAGTCAAGACACCTTTCTCTCCTGATGTCCTTTCATTCCTGTGAAAGGTATTTTGGAACCATTTTTGTGCCGATTTTTCACATTCCCAATTCATTAGTCAAAATCTGATGAACAGTGCTGTGATTCAAATTTAACTCTTCCCCGATCATTCTTGTCATCAACCGACGATCTGAACTCATAAGAGCCTGTATTCTATCGACATTTTCATCACTTCTTGAAGATGAAGGCGTTCTGCTGCGTGGTTCATCTTCAATTGACTCTTCCTTCTGAGAATGCCTTAAATCGCCGAAACACCTGGACTCTTGAAAAAACACTGTCTCCATAGGCATATTGAAGTTTTGCAAAAGTATCTGTTGCGCTGTGTCCAAATCTGAAGCAAAACCTGATAGCACATCATTGCTCAAAATTAATAAAAACATTTTTGTTCTAGTCATTTTTAAAACGCACTAGAAAAGAATGGTTTACAAAAAACAGTCACAGAGAACAAACAAATGACAAGTTCAAACTTGTGCATTACATGTTAACCTACCGCCCTTTCAAGTCCCGTCTCTGCAGTGTTGCTAGATCGGGCGCTACATTTCCATTCTCTTTACTTAATTTACACATCTCGTATATTCTGTATAATGCAATTTTCTGTAATTCTGAATATATTCTGTCTAGGTCTGTATAATGACAATGTTATAGAGTTATAAGTAATACATTTTTAAATTGTATTTTGCTTTTTAAGTTTTATGTCCATTGTTTAAATGCCTCTGTATGATGAAATGACGGATCTTTTTAGGGCTGGCTCTAGGAATGAAACCCCCGAAAATCTGGGTGTCACCCACGTGTTGCGAACCTGCGCAGGTCTATCCACAAAAATTCCTCGCAATTCGCGATCACACGGAACATTCAACAAGTCGGTGCTAATTTAACGGCTACATCCGACCGCGAAACAATAGCCTATACTCTGGAAGGCACAAGGGCGGCCGTGGAGAAAGCCTTACCTTTTCTGACGGAAGTTGCCACTCAGCAGGTGTTCAAGCCGTGGGAAGTGTCGGATGTATCGAACCGTATCCTTCTTGAAATTGCTACCCGTCCTTTACAGGTTGGCAGATTTTCTTTGTTATGTTATTTTTATTTATCGTATCTACCCATTTTTCCGTAAGTCAGGATAAAGTGAAATTTTCAGTATGATACAAAATTAATTCGCATACAGTGTCTGCCATAAAGTTGGAATATTTTTGTGGGAAATTTTTTAAAGCTTGATAAAAACTTTTGGTGACAATCAGTTCTGCTTCCAAAACAACTTAAAATGCACCAATTCAAAGTTGACAGCTATATAACATCTGGCGACTTGTCAAATTTGTGATTTTCTAAAAAAATCTTTACAATATGGGCTAAATTGTTGATATTTCGAAAAATGTCACTAAGAAATTATGTTCCTAATGACATTTTACGCCTATATGCTGATTGAGCGAAACATTTTGATATCTAAAACATTCTATATTTTCGAAGTTTTTGATTCACTCCCGTAACTAACTGATCTGCAAACATTTAAAACGCTTCAAAGCAGTATAAAGTCTGCCATTGCAATGCAAACTGTCTAATAATATTCGTAGGTATCGTCGGTTTTAAAGATAATTTATATTCTTAATCGAAAAAAGGTACTGTCTGGATTATTTTCCAATTTCCAAAAAAATTCTCTCATTGTTTTTCAACTGTTGTTTTATTAAACTTTATTTTGTTAGTACAAAAAATGGCTTTAATTACAATTTGGCTATCTTAACAGGAAACTACTACTTAAAAATGGCAAGGAGGTTGGTCGGGAATTGCAAAAATATTTAAAAGTTGATGAAATTGTTGATATATATTCTTCAAGTAATAAAATTATCTTCAGAATTATTTGGGAATTTTTCACCATCTAGTTTGCGAGAAAAAAATTATCAAAAAAGTAATTTAACATGGGCTCTTATGGACGTAGCTATTGAATTTGATAAAAACTACGTTTTGAATAATTAGAAAAATCTGAAACTTTGTACACGCATAGCAATAACGTGTAAGAAGAACATAGATTTACATGGACATGATTGACCAGCTGTGTTGCACGCAATTATCAATTTAATGTTGAGTGTTTCACGCAATCGGGCTGGTGCTCTGTCGAGGCGACAACGCCGCGTCTCCTAATTGTTCCTTTTTGTGTTTCTTCCCTGCCTCAACGCCACGTTGCATTCTCCGTAATTGTTTTGCTGAAATAAAACGACCTTTCCTACGTAATCTATCAGATTTCTCATTTGATTTATCAAAATTTCTGCTTGGCCAAACCATTACCAACAAACTTTATGAGGTTAGAATTACTTTTTGTCAACAATTTTCTCCGAGTAGCCTAGCCCAAGAAGACTAGAAGAAGGAGACCGAGCTCGCGTGTTTCGGGCGGCACAAAATACGTCGAAAGAGAAACTTAATATGGCGGCAGACTATTACCTGCGCAAAGCGCACAAGTACAAGTTTCGGGTACATTCAGATTTAGACGCTCTGTTTACAAAACTTCCGATAATACCCTAGCGGATTTCGACGTCATTTGTGCCGTTCTCTTGGTACCTATTTTAAGCGAGCTCGGTCTCCTTGTTCTACTCTTCTTGATCTAGCCAACTGCTGAAAGCAAACCTTTCAAACCGTTCAGTGTTGCCGTACTTTCCGACTATAAATCGACTTTTAGAAACGCGGTAATAAATTCTTTCATTGTCCAAACTTGGTTTATAATAATAAATTATTAATTTATCGTGCATTATAAACATACTGCACAGAGAGTTCCATCTTAAATTAAAAAAATATGGTATCAACATTTCACTTTTGCAAGTTGCAATCCTGATTGTTTATACATGGAAGAGATAGGAGTTTCCCCTTTGCCCTGCATCTCGGTGACCAACCTCCTTAAAAAAGAACTTGATATGCAAAAAAAATCAGTAATAGCCATGTTTTCAACGGTACATATACATATATATATATGTAAAATGTAATCAACATGTGTTTTCCTATATGAGGTGTGGCTATTAAATAACCGAACTGATGTTGCTATCAGCGCGCTGCGAGCGTGTCGCGACAAGTTTGAACAGAATTGTGTCTGGTGATACTTTCCCCACCCTGAGCTCGCTGGACAAGCCAGTAGGTCGCTCTGTTTGACTGTAGCAGTCGCTTGAATTAGTCTACGCGCCAGTGACACGTTGAAAAAATGATACGTGCGTCCAAATATGTCTGAATAAAATATTGGAAAACTGTAGATTGAGGATTTATGAGGTGCTTCAACGACAAAATTTAGACTTTATGATAATCTGGTGTGTGTAAGACAAATTCAGATAACACCATGGTGATCAGTGGGCCAAAATACGTTGGAAATAATGTGTCTGATAAAAGTAAAAATGTCATAAATTGAGCCATTTCTGGGACAATTTCCGCCCAAAAATGGTATTTCCGGGGATCTAAGCCAAATTCTGACAAAGGCATGATATTGAGCGGATCAAAACACGCCGAAAATTATATGTCTGGTTTAGGAGTTATACTACCCAGTAATTTTTTTTCCAATTTTTTTTTTTATTTTTTCTTTCTGATGTATCAACTATTTAAGAATGATATTCAAAAAGCATTTTGAGGGGGGGGCAAGCTTTAAAAAAAATCTTTACAGCTTATTTTCCGAACACATCTCAGTGGTCCAGAACGTTCGGAAAAGCCGCTCTGCTGTATTATTACAGTTCTATTGGTAGTTTGCGTCGGTTTATAGGACGTTAATAGGACGCTACAATAGCCCTATTATTTATATATATGATTAAATACGTTTTCAAACTTTAAATGCGTTTTTCTCTAAACTGTTTTTCAAATTGGCATACAACGTAGCTAGCTCAGGTTTTATCCAATGGACTTGAAATTTTAATTGTAGCTTCTTATACCGTATGTGTAAAGCCGACATCGGCCAGTTATGAAAAAAGACAAACAGAAGTAAGACGACAGATAAGAAGAAACGTCATACGCATCTCGAATGTAGTGCGGGAATAAGACCGGCCCTCTCACTATCTGCGTTAGGCGTTAAAACGAGAAGTGTAGAAGTGTAGCATTTGTCCTTTTTCACAACCGGCCGATTTCGGCTTTACACATACTGCATAGATTATCTATCGAAGTACACACGCTTTTTGCGATTGATAAATAATTAGACTTGCAATAAACAATTTAAGGTCGATTTTTTAGAGAAAAAAATGAAAAAAAAATAAAAGGCCAATTTATGAATTTTCAAAAAAAAAAATCTTGGGTACTTCCAAAGAAAAACTAATGTAGATTAAGAAAAACATTTTTTTTTTTGTTTCTAAGTGGTGTACCAAGACTGCTATAGTGACTGCCGATTTTCTCCTCCAGAAAAAATGTTTCATGTTACCTGGAGCTATAACACCATTTTGAAACTTAAATGAAAGTAAAAAATATATAATATATATAGCCCTTCTAATTTTAATTGAAAATGATAAATATGCCTGGGGAACAAAAAAAATGGTGCAACTTTATGACTCCATGGGCGTGCATATATCTTTTTTATAAATTCGAAAATTGTGAAATAATTTTTTTCATTCAAATCAATATAGAAGATTAAAATTAGCCTGCATACAAAACTCTTAATATTTGTAATATAATTTGCTGTAAATAATGCTCATTTAGCCATACAATCTCAAAAAATTGTCTGTGTTAATAAACCTAGCTGAAATACACGTCACTGGCGCCTTAAACACGTAGAATTTCTAAAGTCGTAAATCATTTTAACGACGTCGTAAAAATGTTATGGCACAGTGGACCGAATAAGTATTTGGATGTATTACATATAAAGCAATCCTATAGTATAATGGTCGGCATTTGCTGGTGCATTCGCGGCATCGCGTTGCCGGCTCTTCAAAATTTTCTTAAGTAAAGTAACATACATAAAGTTGTTTTAATTCATAATTATTTTTTCCAGCAATTTTAAACGCTTTATTTTACTGCTAACTAATAAATTTATATCTATTTATTTTTTTTAAATAATTCCAAACTAGCTTTCTAAGAACGTCACGAACTAACAGTTTACTGAAGTATGAAGTATACTTGTATAGTGAGCTTAGCAATTTTAGAAAATATATCTGACAACCTTGCTTTTTTCTACCTATTTTCAATTTAGAATGGAAATAGAGTACATTAATACCCATTGAATCAAGTATCAAAATTTCATCGTGATCTATTACATAGGTATGGGTAAAAAAATTCCCAAAAGAAGCTTCATTTTTCAGTGCGTAGTAGCCTGGGTTAAGATAATATAGAGTAAGGTATTCTAATCCTGCAATGCATGATGGTAAATGTGTCAAGAGGTCGCGCCGCCACACGTGTGTCTTGAAAACTAACTTATACCTAAGCTTATTATATTATAATTTAAATGACTAATTACAGCTAATTAATATTATTTGTAATGAAAAATAATTTTTGCAACGTTGATTTTTTTTTTATTGCCCTGGGAGTTCGCATGAAAGTAGCTTAGGTATAAGTTAGTTTTCAAGACACACGTCTGGCGGCGCGACCTCTTGACACATTTACCATCATGCATTGCAGGATTAGAATACCTTACTCTATATTATCTTAGCCTGGGTAGTATAACCCCTTGAAATTTGTTAGAGTTTCCAAGTTCGACATTTCAAGAAATTCCCGTGGCATTCAAAGGGTATAACCAATATAAAAAATGGAGATGTACCATGTCGGGTGTCGCCAAGTGTATTCTATAATAAATATGCATTTCAGTTGAGGGCAGTCGATTTATTGCATAATGCTGCATTCCGTACCGGGCTGGGAAATTCCCTGTTCGTACCAAAGTCTCAGATTGGAAAGATTTCGAGTGAGACTCTGCAGCATTACGTGGCGAGTAATTTCTTGAGCGGACGCGCTGCTGTTATTGGATTGGGAGTCAGCTCTGGCGAGCTTACGCAGTACGCCCAGTCCCTGAAAATTAACACCGGAGACGGATGCTTGAATCCATCGCCTTACAAAGGAGGCGAACTCAGGTAACTTGATATGTTTAACTGTTTAATCTCAAATTTCTCGAAATAATTGTTTCAAATAGCTTTTTAAATGAATTGATTTGGTTGATATTTTGATAAATACCAAGAATACATTTATTGGAAGAGGCCTTTTTGCCCTAGGAAATATAAAATTTTCACTAGTAATGTATTATTACTAGTACTTGTAGTACTTTACTAGAGCTCGGAGGTTAATAATAGATGCCTACTTTACGAGGGGCGGCTCCAGGCTATCAGTGATGTTACGAAATATTAAACAGGTCATACCTTGTACATGTGGGGTGATTGTTGTAGCCCAACTAATCGGCAAAGGAACCATAGTCACAAGACACAGAACTTGCATAGTCACCATAAACGACGCTATAACAGATGTGCCCCTACTGCCACTCGAGTTTCCATAACTGTTCCATATGTTCAGGAGTTAAACTCTGGCGCCTGTCGCTTAAAATCCATTTATAAGATGAAAAAGAGCGTTCAACGCCTACAGTGTAACTGGGGCATATTTAAAATAAGGAAAGTTTTGTATGGGCACATTTAAAATCTTGTTCAGAGACATCCACTTCTTTGCCTGTAAATAAATCTACAGTATGACACAACGTGGGAAAGTCAAGATTAGTAGCATCGTCAATACTAAGCCATATTGGTTTATCGTGCAGTTCTGATTTTTTTTATGACCTCACACAGTGGTGCTATGTATAATCGTCTGAGTTGTTTCTGCAGGCAGACTAGCTTCGCCGTACTTTCTACTTGCAGCGTTCTGGACACATTGTCTGAACTCAAGATGATCTAACTTTACGAATGGAGTATTACACGCTACCGTCACTTTGACTAAATCCAAGTTAAATTGCCTCTATCTGTCTCGCGCACTCACACCACTACTTACACGAGCTTTATGTTTGTCTGTAGCAACATGCTGCAAAACAACTAGTGGCGTGTGTGAGTCGGACGAACATTGATCTCGATTTATCCGGATCGAGAGTACCTCCCCCCCGTTTTCGAGAATGCTGAATACGATGCCAGTGTTAGAATGTCTTTTTGGGATTGCGCAACCCCTCAAAACGGCCAAAAACCACCCCCTACATCATTTTCATTCGGATGTTTGCGGTCCTATCACCCCTTCAGCGATAAATAATAAAAATTATTTTATATTCCTTGTAAAAAAACGTGTTTTCCCCCGTTTTCGAGGATGCTGAGCACGGTGGTGGTGTTGAAGATGACTTCCGACCCTTACCAACCCCTCCACCGGTCAAAACTCACCCCCGGCGGGGTGGTTTTTTATTTTTTTATATCAGCGACAAAACGTCTGTCCCCCCGTTTTCGAGGATGCTGAACACGTTGGTGGTGTTCAATATCCCTTGCGACCCCCACCAACCCCTCCACCAGCCAAAACTCACCCCCGAAAGGGGTGATTTTTTATTTATTGATTTGGGGATTGAAGGGATTTGAAAAAAAATCATCCACCACCTTCATGTTCAGCATACTCGAAAGCGGGGGGGACAGACATTTTGCCGCTAATATACAAAAATACCCCTTCCGGGGGGGAGTTTTGGCTGGTGTTCAGCATCCTCGAAAACGGGAGAGACAGACGTTTTATCGCTGATATAAAAAAAATAAAAAAATCATCCCATCGGGGGTGAGTTTTGGCCGGTGGAGGGGTTGGTGAGGGTCGGAAGTCATCTTCAACACCACCACCGTGCTCAGCATCCTCGAAAACGGGGGAAAAGACGTTGTACAAGGAAATGATGTAGGGGGGTGGTTTTTGGCCGTTTTGGGGGCTGCGCAATCCCAAAGAGACATTCTGACGCCGGCATCGTGTTGAGCATCTTCGAAAACGGAGGGGGAGGTACTCTCGATCCGGGTAAATCGGGATCATTTGTTTATGTTTTTTTCCGACTCACAGACGCTACTAAACTCTTTTACGTGCCAACGCTCGACCGTAACACGCGATGGACGCTGTCCCGAAATTTTTACAAATTCATTCGACTTTTCGTGCACACGAATGATGACGCATCGACCACTGCAGAGTAAATAATACTAAAGAAACAAGTATAAATTACGTTCGCCTTCGCGACTCGATCTTGGTTGAAGTGGGGCGCAGAACATGGCAGACGGGTTGTATTCTGGAATATATATATAATGACATTATTTGATTGAACTACAATTGTACTATGTACATATACAGTAAGAGTTACCATACTGTGTAAATATGTAGGTGGATATTAAATATATTAAATAGTGGATATAAATGTATATTGTGACATATTCTACCAGAATATCATCGGCGAATTGTTGGTTGCCTATACGAGGTTTTTACAATCAAAATATTGGAAGCCAGCAAGATGGAAAATGGGAAGATTCGAGGCAGTTCGAGGGGAAGTTTAAAGATTTTTCCAGAAGCTTCGAATGGTGTATATAAGCATGACAGCGAGCCCCCAAGAGTTAGTTTGAATTGGAACGTAGTCCAGTGAAGATCAAAGTGATATACCGGGTGATATTTAGACCGCGATATTTCGAGTGTGATTTTAAGTAGATAGTTGTTGTGATCAAGTTAATTCAACAATAAACGCTTTTACCAAGTAAAAAGTGTTACAATATATTAAATGGTACATTTTTATGTCAAAGTTAGGCGAATTTACTTACGTACAACCTCCCTTCTTAGCGCAAATTTAGACGTTGCCAGATCTAACTGTAACTCTGCATAATAGGTCTTTATCTTAGTTTCGAAAATTTACGAGATTAGAAAACAGATGGAATAGGTCTTTATAAAACCCCTATGTTTATAAAATTGCATTGATGTACGATCAATTAATATAAGTCAATTTCATTTTCAGACTGTGTTGCGTATAATAGTTTACTGTTATCTTTTTTTCAACTTAACTATTGTGAAACAATTTTAAACAGATAATATTACTTTAAACAGCTGAGCTGTGAAACAATTTTAAAATATCTAATAGGAATATTATGTTGATGTGACAACAGCGAAACAAGACAGAAACTACGAACAGTCAAACTTCCGGCGAGTCGAACCAGAGTCGGACTCAGGACTATTATTCAACTCAGACAGTCAGACTATTATTGTAAAGCAATAGTTCGGAGAAAATACATCATAATACAATAGTGAATATTCGAATAAACATACTAGGGAGCTAACTATTACACAACGGAGTAGTATTTAGGTGTCGTAATGTCAGTGGTCACGAAAAATGAAACCTAAAAGGTCTAACCCACAAAAATTCATAAAATGTTTAATATAAAAAGTAATATGTATTAGTTTTTAACAAGTGTATGATCTCTTTTGCAACTTTTTTCGTCTCTTGTTAAACAGTTGCAGTTTTGTTACAGCTGATTTTGTGTTACTGAATTAATTTTTTAACTTTAATCTGACTAAATATTAGAGTCTTACTTTTTTTAAGGTTTAAAGGTAAAATTCAAGTAAATCCAAATCAATTATAAGAGGTTCTATGAAATGATATGTATTTCGGAAAAGATTCCGAGCCGGACCTGCTTCTAAAAACAGCAGGTGTTCCGAGTCCTATAGTGGCTCAAACATGTTGTCGGTATTATTCACGTCAGCGCGAAGCCATGTAGCGGAATGGTCCTGACGAAGCGAACTCGAAAGCAAGATATCCGCCAAGTATGATAAACTTTACACCTGTTTTGAAAAAAACACCTGTGTGCAAAAAAATTGTTTTAAAATTCCCATGCACAAAAATGATCCCGTCTCTACTAATCAGTAATTAGACCGGAATAAAATATAAAATGCTATTTCAAATTTCAACCCAAACAGCTCTACCAACAAACCAGATGCCTGGCATACGCCTGCGCTAGCGATGGATCGCAATTGGTTCCCACCTCATGTTTAGGCGGTGGTGACGTCTACTCAACAAAGAAATTAACTTATCAATTCCCCTTCGTTCTGCTATGTACGCATTAGGGTGACGCGTACTGTATAAGGCAAATATGACAATATTCCAGTGACGTGAAGCCCGGTCCTGGAATCTATTATTAACCTACGAACTCCAATTATTACTAACATTTTTTTCGAGTCCTCAGATGTTCGACTTGGGATAATTTTCATAACGGCAAACCCCTTATGCCAAAGCGTAACGATTTTGGGGTATTAAAACAACAATAATACATGTATAGAGCGAATGCAAACGTATGATTAATAAATTAACATTTGTGATAAATTACAGATCCAATAAGGGCGGCGACGTTGCATTTGTAGCTGTGGCCGGTGAAGGCGCAGGTCTAAAAGATTCCAAAGAAGCTCTAGCGTTTGCTGTACTTCAAAGAGCGGTGGGAATCGGCCCACAAATCAAGTATAGTACACGGGACAATGGAATTTTGACGAAAACAATAGGCAGCGCGCAGGAATATGCCGCGGCCGCCATCAACGTGAGCTATTTCGATTCCGGACTCTTTGGCGTACTCCTCGCCTTACCCAGCAAGTGTTCCCGTAAAGTAGTCGAGTCCGCTGTCAAACTGCTCACAAGTTCCACGGTGAGCGACGAAGATGTTACAAGAGGTAAGAAATGTGAAAATAATTTTATTTGTCGGGTGATTTTGTTGTACGAGTATAATCAGTGGCTTACCCGAGGGGTGGTAGGGGGTCCAGATTAATACCCCTCCCCCACCGTGAGCCAGGTCTTTGCCAGAAATAAAAAAAGTAGTAGAATTTGTTGTAACCCTTTTGTTGAAAATGTCGCGCCTCTGGTTAGTAAAAAAAAGCGATTTTTTTTGTGCGTGCGCTTTAAACCTACCGATTGACTTATCACAGCTTATGTGTGGACCGCCTAATTCGCAGAGCTTGGCTGAGTAACGCAATCATTATACCTTTGAATATGTTAAGGGGTAACACTACCTTGTGGGGTCAAAATCAAGGCTCATTTTCTCGAATTTATTGTAGAAAGGCAGAACAATTTATTCAAATTCAGTTTTTTAGACATCATTACACATCTCTTAAAGTACACAAAAATATTTTTTTAAAGTAATTTAAAAACAAAATGGCAGCACAACAGCTCTCAGAATGAAACATCTTTTTTTTATGACCTCCCTGGCTCTAAACCTACAGCAAGTAGCATCTAGAACAAAAAACCGAAAAGATTTTGAAATTACATCGAAAAATCTAGTGAATGACCATAGAACTTTTCCAAATATTAATTTAAAAAAAAGTGACGTCAGTTTGAAGAAAAAATCAGGTTTTTAGGAAAAGTTCGGCCGAAAATCGGCTATAAAATCGATAAATTTTCATAAATCAAAAAGTTCTACGGGTGTTCACTAAAAAAATTAAATTTTTTAGCTACAGTTGAAATTTCAAGTCGATTGGTTGAAAATTGTAGGCGCTAGCTTTACGGCCAGCACTAAAAACATGGTTTCGAGAAAAACGCGTTTAACGTTTCGAGTACGTATATTTCGATGTAATTTTTTATTTACCACTAATCGGCGATGCCTGGGCCATATAACTGTCTTTCTAATTCAAGGTATACTGTGCTTACGAATGAATAGTGACCCCTACTGCATCAATATTGAACGTGCACAAATTACTAGTTAAACAGCACCGTGACTTCACTCGGAAAACTGAATTTTTCGACCACTTTAAAAATTTTCCCCCACATAAAACATTTGGATATCAATTTTGGATGGTTAAGGAAGCATTTAAGCCAATAAAAAAATTTTTTCAACAAAAAATTTACGAGGTAGTGTTACCCCTTAATCCTTACATCACTCTAGAAGGTCGAAAGTCAAGGTAAATTTTGGGGATTTTTTTCTCAGCTACTAATAAAAATATTGAAAAATCGTTTTGAGGGTTTATTTAGTACATATTGAAGTACAAGAAAAAACATTTTTTTTTCATATTACATACAAAATGGCGGCGTGATGGTGCACGCAACGTTGATGCTTTTTTTTTTCGATCGGCCCGTGGTAGGCAATTTAACAATTTTTTTAATGCTCCTATAACAAAAAACAGTCCATAATCTATATTAGTTTTTCCAGAGCGATACACAAGATGAAGTCAAACCAATGACTTTTTACAAAATGGCGGCAGTTTGAAGGAAAAAGAAAAAAAACGTTTGTTTATAACAACCGTAATTGTTAATCGATTGTAAAAATCGTGTGTACCGCTCTAGATAATTTAGTTATAAAGCTGCAGTTGAAATTTCAAGTCAATTGGGTAAAAATTGCCCAAGTTATTAAGAGAAAAACGTGTTTAAAGTTATAAAAAGAGCGTTAGACTAATGGCTATTACAGCCCAAAATGGCTTCTCTCATTTGAAAATAATTTTAATAACGCAATCTATTCGTCATTTTCAAAAGGATTACTCAGTTTCTATGATTAAAATTTATCGACCTAGTCCTGGACACTCCAAATTGCTCAGTCACAGCGAAGCGGCATTTTCGAATATTTTAGAGTGTTCAACTTGTTTCACGAATCGCGTAAAAACACAAGTTTTTGGTATTCCAAGATTACTATCTAGTTCGCGCACAGTCAAACGACTATCTTCTATCGCAAGTCGCACACGCTTGTTGTGCTACATTTTTTGGTGTTATTGTGCTCGAAGGTTGGCCAGAGCGCGGATCACTGTCAACAGACGTGCGGCCATTTTTAAACCGCTTATATCACTCTTTTATCTGTGTTTTCATCACCCATACACTCGTCCCCAAACGCCTTCTGCATCATTTCGATAGTTTCCGCACAACTTCTTTCGAGTTTAAAGCAAAACTTGATGCAAATTCGTTGGTCACATCTCCCCGTCAGTTTCAGCAATAACAAAATCCGACGAACGTAGAAAAGGCACTGTAAATAAATACACTGCATATAAACTAATACGTCCCGGCCGACAAGTTTGTGATGAATCACTGGTTACGCTCGTACCCCACTCGAACGTTCTGACACAGTTATGAACACAGGTCTGATATTTTGAAGGGATTAAATGCAGAATATAGAAAACATATCACTAATAATAATAATAATAATAATAATTACCCATTTAAGGATATGAAAAATAAGAATAAAGGTTCTAAGTTATAAGTAAAGCCAAAACAGACAGCTAGCTCGTTCTCTTAGATAATAACGTTGCTCGTTTTTAGTAACACCCTACAAGTGTTATTACGTTTTCAAGTTTTCAAAATTAGAAATATAAAAATTCGTTTCTTTGAATTTAAAAGTTTTGGCGACGCGACAATGGCAAATCGCGTAGCATGTGATGAGGGTTGCCCCAATTTAACGACGCCTGATTGACCAGTTGCGTGACTGATTTGATTTTTTTTAATACCAGCTGTATTTATAATATAATGCATTCCTTTTTTTTACAATCAGGTAAAAATCAGTTAAAAGCAGCCCTCCTTTTGGACGCCGAAAGCGGAGCAAATGCCATACACAACTTTGGAACCCAGGCTGTTCTATTGCAATGTCTGCAGACTCGAGCCAGGTCGCTCGGCCGTCGACTCTATAACTACAAGCGATGTCAATAGTGTAAGTTAAATTTGATTAGTGATTCTTTTAATCCCTTGTATACTCATATCTATCTATACCTCTTCTCAGAGCAATGTGTAGTATAGATATGCCGACCATTTTTTTTTTTTTTTGAAGACAAAAGTACAAAGGTATAAACAGAAAATAATGGGATTTTTACGATTTGTTCGTACAACACCACCTCAATGATTGTTTGATAAGAGTCCGGAACTATTCCATATATTCAGGAGTTAAGATCTGGTGCCTGTCACTTAAAATCCACTTATAAGATGAAAAAGAGCGTTCAGCGTCTACAGACGTAATTGGGACATATTTAAAACAAGTACAGTTTTGTAACGACGGCACATTTATATGTTGTTCAGAGACAGCCACTTCTTTGGCTGTAAATAAATGCACAATATGACACAACATGGGAAGGTCAGGATTAGTCTGTAAAACGGTTTCAAATTTCTGTTTTACATGAGCAGCAACCATTCTATTATATTAGTATATGTATGCCCTTTTTAGGCGCCGGCCAGCAGCCTTAATGTAGCCTGCCGCATCCGTCAGTAACAGTAATGCATGGCGTTTATTTACTTCAACGTTCTCCTCGCCCCATAGTGACTGTAAACTGCTAGTCGTACACTCACTAATTGTTTCCGCATTTGTGCTTTCCAACACCCTTGAAGTTATTAAATGGCCTTCCTTGGCTTTTGCATCATCCAGTCCCCCAACCACTATGTTAGCTATGTTCTGTCCTTTAACATCCTTTGTTTATCGTGCAATTCCGAGAATATTTTTTTTTCCTCACGCAGTGGTGCTATGTACACTACCGTTCAAAAGTTTGGAAGGACATAGAAATTGTTAATTGAATAAAATGACAATTAGTGTTTTAAATGTTTTATTGTAATCTCGAATTAGCTTGCAGCAAAATTGGCTTAAATATAAGGATAAATCTCTTCTAACTTAAATTTTAGCCTCTCAAAATGACCACCTTTATTTTTAATAATTTCTGAATAAATAGTGGCCATCCTCTTGACTAATTTTTCAAAACACTCTTTATTTAGCATTTTCCACTTCGCCTGAAGATATTGCCGTAGTTGTGTAGCACTAGTTGGTAGACGATTCTTTACTCTCCTGTCTAATTCACCCCGAACTAGTTCAATCGGAGAGATATCTGGCGATTGCGAGGGCCATTGCATTATTTCCATCAGATTTTCTTGCTCCTTCTGAAGAAAGTGTCGACACAGTTTGGCAGAGTGGTTGGGGTCATTGTCTTATTGAAAAACAAAGTTAGGGCCAGAATAATATTTAAGCCAGATGGTATTGCTGTTTCGTCAAGAATTTTTAAATAGCCTTCTTTGTTCAATTTTTATTAAATTTTCAGGTTTGTTTGAGACCCGCCGAGAGATGAGCTTTATGTTTGTCTGTAGCAACATATCGCAAAACAGCTGTTTTTACGTACCACGTCAGTACACTGTCACACACACTACATCAAAATTCACTGCCATTAAAGATCATTTCCGAAAAACTGTTTATCTAACACTCTACTGTAACACGCGACAGACGCTGTCCCGACATTTTTACAAACTTACTACATTTCATGCACACGAATGATGCATTGACCAGCGCAGTTTAACTGATACTAACAAGAAGTCTAAATTATATTCGCGTTAACACGTGCCGTAACTTGGTTTGAGGCAGGCGCACAAAACGGCAGACGGGTTTTCCCGGAATATAATGGCGTTATTTTATAGAACTGCGATTGTACTATGTACATATAGACAGGAGTTGATGATGTACTTTGTTAATGTGGCACATATAATAGTATTTCAGTCACGTTAGGACAGGTCCTGGAATCTTTTACTAACATACGAGCTCTACTGATAATTCAATATATCATTAGTTCGGTTGTATCCTGACAAGAAGAGCATACTGTGGCGAAACCTTAGTGTGGCCCTGTATAGACATATTTTGGCTGTTCCCACTAGAGGGCGATACAAAGATAACGCCACGGTATGCTCTCCTCAACACGATCAAGTTAAATTATGTAAATAACAACCTAAAATTATGAAATACCCTTAGAATTAACAAAAAACTGTTATCAATAATACATGATAATTTAAGTAATTAATAATAACTTTTAACAGTTTAAATTTCCACGTTTATTTCGTGAATGTGATATTTCAATTCTTTTTTTGACAATTTCGGCAATTTTTGATGGTAACACAGCTACACAAAACAAAAATCACGATTCTGGATATTGACCTTATTATCCACATGTATTTTCCGATGATGAATTCGAATCCATTCTCAAAAATGTCAATACACTCTCAAAATTTGAGATACAGTGATAAACGCCTCTAAACTAGAGTAAAATCGACCGTGATGACAAGAAGTACGTGCAGAAATTACTCCTAATGTAAAACCATTAGTTTGCGTAGGTTGGTTATTTTAGATATAACTATTGTCGTGACAAGAAATTTATTCTAAGGGTGAAAATCGACTAAAATAGGGGTTGAAAGGGGTAATAAATGAAAATTTGACAAAATACGCAATCTTTATTCCAAGAATATATTTCTGGGGGTTTGATTTGATTTGAAAACAGCAACCTCAAAACCCCCTGGAAACGGACTTTCGGCGTAAAAGTTGCTTATGTTGTTTAATTAACGTTTTGCACTCCCTTCAACCCCTGTTATACTAGATTTTCACCTCTGGGGTACATTTCCTGCTTTTGCGTGTTGAAATATGAAATCAGCAACTTCGAAAACCCCTAGAAATATGTTCTTGGAATAAAAATTGCGTATTTTGTCAAATTTTCATTTCATACCCCTTTCAACCCCTATTTTACTCGACTGTCACCCTTTGAATAAATTTCTTGTCATGACAATAGTTATGTCTAAAATAACCAACCTACGCCAACTAATGGTTTTACATCAGGAGTAATTTCTGCACGTACTTCTTGTCATCATATATCACGGTTGATTTTACCCTATTTCAGGGGCGTTTATCACTATATCTCAAAATTTTGAGGGTGTATTGACTTTTTTGAGGTTGGATTCGAATTCAGCGTCGAAAAATATATACGGATACTAAGGTCAATATCCAGGATCATGATTTTTTTTTGTGTAGCTGTGTAATTTACCAGTAAAATTGAATTTTATGTAATTTACCCACCTTTATTGAATTTGATAAAAATGTATCTGCATTGTTGTTAAATAAATTAATTTCATCCACTTCTACTAAATAATATACTCATTGTGATGAATTGAAACCGTTCATTAAAGATATCGTCGTTGATACTGCAATAGGTCATATGTCAACAAAATGCCAAAAATGCCACATTGGGGTTATAGTGCCAAAGTAATCACGAAAAGCGGTTCCACGTATCTGCAAAAGATCCTGTGTGAACAACCAATAGAAAGTTGAGAAGGCGTGTCTATCAAATACAGTCAATGTCACAACATTAGTCAATTGGATACTTCAGTTAGTCGTATGTCATCCACTTACTGTTTTTGACATACGACCCATTGCAGTATCAACGACGATATGTGGACTCGTAAAAACTACTGATTTTTGAAAATTTTGGCACAAACTGTGGCCAACTCTGAAAATATCTTCAAGACGGCTGCACTTTCTGTTCTATCGGAAGTCGACATCAACTTCCATATTTCTAACGGGATGTTGCCTTTTTTTTATGAAAAGCGCATGTTGATCTGCTTTGGTAAATTTATGTTAATCAAATTTCTTTACAGGCGTTAAAGAAAGCAGGGCAGAAACTGACCCTAGCATCCATTGGAAATATCAGTGACGTCCCCTATCTAGATGAATTGAAATGAACTAGAAGCTATGTGTAAGATATTTATTATAGAAGTTGTCTGGATGTTGCGATTGTAAACTGTAATATTAAGTGTATTTATACATTAAATGTAAAATACATACTGTTTTTTTTGTCGTTTATTTGTTATTAAGATTCTCAACTCACTCTCTCTCTCTCTCTCAAATATACCCTACTATTGACACTACGAGTACACCAGTAAGTTACACACCCCAAATTTGCATTTCCCGCAATATTTTTGTGAAATGGCTGGCAAGTCGCAGAACACACGTGAGTCATGAAATCCTAGGGTGGTACAAATCGTGAACCACTACTATCATGTACGTTACGTACAAAAAGTTCGCGGAAATTGTAAAAAAAGCATATAAATTGCTATTTATTCATCGAATTTTATGGTAAAACAGCGCGAAATATTTGTGCCGAATTGTGTTTTTGAAGAAACACAATTGGTTGAGTTGTGTTGAATACGATTTTCTTGACGTAATAAATACTATTTATAAATTACATACATTTTAAATAATTAATTTAACATTAAATTAACATCTTTAGATTGTACTATGTACCGATACTGCCCTCTAGAGACAGAAACGCGCCAGAATTCAAACAAATAATCCATATTGTAAACGACATATACATACATGGAACTATATATATGATTCACAATTACATATATAGGTTTATAAATACAAACAATATCAAAGCTGACCCGGAGAATAACGTAAGAAACCCGGAACCCGGAGATACTCTTGTGAAACCCGGAGTCTCCGGGTCATTTTCATGGAGGTGGCAAGTCTAGTCATACTCGTAGATCCATGTTTCGTCTCCAGTTATGATGCGTTTCATGAAGTTTGGTTCACTATCGGCTCTGGAAACTAAGTTAAGAGCAACGTGCTTTCGATGGTTTTTTTTGAAGAACATTCAGCTCTTTCGGAACCAGTCTCGCAGCGACGCGTTTCATGCCCAAAATATCACTCAAAATACCATGAGCTAACATTGTCGATATGTCACACTCTTGAGCCAACTCTCCAACAATTTTCAAGCACTAATGTTTTGATTTTGTCGATGTTATCGGCTGTCGTAGAGGTCGATGGCCAACCGGATCGAGCCAAATCTTCGACGATTTCACGGCATGCTTTGAACTCCTTCAGGGCTGTAACACTTTAAATACAGTACAATAGGTTTTTAAGAAAAATAGTTTTTTTCTCCATTGAGACGTTTTTTTTGGATGTCTCTATACAACTTGTAAGCCTATGTTTTGGACATACACGAATCACCAAAGGCCTTATTTAACATTTTCAATTAATCGGCACCCGACATTTCGTTTGCGGCACAAAATTTTAAACAAACGCGTTGTTCCACTATTTTTTCCAGTGTACAATTCGCCGAGCACATTTGAGGTCGTCTATTACTAACAGCTGCTGTAAACACACTGGTAGTTTTCCAATTACAGCACAATGTGGCATTATCTGACCTATTGATGGCAACATACAGTTCTAGGAGGAGCGCGGGCTTTTTAAAAAACTCTTTATATTTTTTTTAAAACATACTTTTAAAATTAAGAAAAGCATCCTCCCTCAAATTAGGAGAAACTCTCCTTAATTTCACATTCAAGGTTTAAAAGTAAAAATATAATTTTATCTCTATATTTGATGTTTTCAGTTATAAAATTATATTTTCACTATTAGAAATAAAAAAAATAAAGAAGGAATTTATTAACAAGATATAACAATAGAAATTATTTACAGAACAATACCATTAGATGTTATAGTATAAAGCTGTTTGTATCCCTGTTCCTTCCCTTTGACCGGTCCAGCATGGGTGACCCTACCAGTAGCATTGATGCTACTGCTGGCTTAGAAAAAAGTTGGAACACCAACACCTCATCCACCTAAAATTTAGGTTTCGACAAGATGGTGATACCACATTGGAAAAAATTGGGCTGTTATACTTATGGTAACACTAATGCATAACATTTTAACCGAAACTATAAATGGTGAGTTATTTCACAATAAAAAACTATACAAAATATATAAATTGTGAGTATTAAGGTGGATTTATATTATCCGGTCAGACACGGTGCGGGAGCGTAGCGTTAACATTCTGACAAAGACGGGAGATGTTGATATTATCAGTACTAATTATATCACTCGTCTTCAGACATATAGATATATTGCAAGAACACAGTGAACTCTCGTTAATAAATAATAGACGCCCCGATCGTCAGACAACATTCTTCTCAAATGCGGACGGTATGTGTATGACACGAACGTGCCTGAACGGAACATTCGCTAAATATAATACTTATAAGAAATTCATATAAGAATGTTGGTTTGCTGGACACGTAAGTTTCGCGGTGACCAATTAATCACCTTTTCCTATTTAAAAATAAATACCAGGTATAAAAACTAAATGAAAAATTTTTAAAACAAATTGATAACCATGGATTAATTTTAATTCATGGTGGTTTAAGTCTTTTTCAAAAACCAGCTTTAAAATACCACTTTTGTATTAAAAATGATTTACTTATCTTAAGCATGTTGAAGAATGTTGAGTATTGACATTAGTTTTAGCTGTCTATGAATTCAAACTTTTCATATGTTATTCCATCAATAACTATAGTTTTTTAAAGATGGATTGATGGTAGAAGAAATTTTTAAGAGGGGGAAAATTTTGGTTTTAAAATTTTATGGTCAGAGTAAAAAAACAATGTGATTCGGAAAGTACATGTTCTATTACTTTACCTATATGTATTTTCCCAAATTTACATGTCTCTACGTCTAGAGAATTTTAAATTTTGCAGGCTTAGTACAATGTAAAGTATTTTTATTACATGCAAAAAAACTTACCTCTTTTACATGTAGTAGGTAGATAGTATTTTGACAATGTTAAAGTACGTCCTACTATAAAAGTAGATTTAGTTAATATTTATCTAATAAATAATATTACATGGTTGAAATTTGTAAATGCCGGCCGGTATAATCACAATTTTGTGAACAAAAAGTATTACTTATTCAATAAATACAACCTTAAAATTATTCTTAAGAAACAATGATTATCCCTACGATATTAAACATGGAAAACCTACAGGATCTTTATTTACATATGTAATTTAAAGAATAACTTACCATTCTCCCTCACACAGAATTGATGAAAATTAATAAACACAGACCCAACCTCCATACAAAAAACAAAATTAACTAACATTAAATTGTTTATGTCATCTTTATGAGAAATGTATTTCACTGCTATAGGTTTCTTTTAGCATGGCCAACGTGTACACCAATTAGTCGAAGGTGGATGATGTTGAATTCTGCTTACTTTCAGCCCGTGTTCAGCATCGAGTGTTTCAACTACAGCAACGCATCGCACCATCGGGCACTCAAAAAAGCTTTGCTCGCGGATGTGATGCGCAAGTGTTACCAACATTTTCGATGAAAATATTACTTGATGATGAGTTACTTGATTCGCTTAAAGTGTTATCACTTGAATCATTATCATCTGGATAGGACGATTCCATTACAAAAAAAATTATTTCGAGCATTCTCCAAAACCCGAAGAGAGACGAATGCACTCTAGTGTAGCATTTCAAAACTAATCTGTGCCAATTAAGCACCAGCATAATGCGGCATACAGCGACACTAAGGGCCGGTTTTACAATATGGGGTTTAGCGCAAGTTCAACTAAACCAAAGCTCAATTTAAGCCCAAGCTTAAACTTGGTTGCGTTTTATAAACTAAACACAACCCTAGCTTCGTAGAACCCGCAAAAGCGTCTAATGAATTACTAGTTGGTACTACTAGCACATGCGCAGTTCGGTTTAACGCTAGTTCTCTCCAAAGGATCCATAAAAAAACATAATACATATATGTTTTTCATGAAACAATCTAACCTTATCATCATAAAAAAAAAACTATAATATAATGAAAAGAAGAATTAAATAAGATAGGTAGGTATGGATGAAAATGAATTAATGATCTAATTTTTCCACAAAAAAAAGAGGTTACTTAGATATATATAATACATACTCGTAAATATATAAATATTATAAATAAATAAAAATGGTAACAAAAACTGTGTGAAACTTAGAACTCTTTTTTTTTTTCATTTCTTTTCTATTGACTAGACTTAAAAGGTGAAAGAATATAAATTATATACGTAAAAATATATTTACGAAATAAATCACTTTGTTTACAACAACTTTTAATCAGTTTTATTTGTCTCCTCTAAATTTTACATTTTGTCACATTGGAGATATACATACATGTGTATAAATCGTACCACAGACTCTAAGTGGTAAAATTAAGTTTCAGCATATTTAGGAAGAAAATCTACCACAGCAATTTTCCTTTTTTCACTTCTTCACAATTAGCAAAGGTTTAGCAGACCGAATTTTTCAAGATTGTGCTATTTTTAATATATTGCATGAATAATAAAACAAGAATAAACACACCAAAAGAGGCTATATGTGTTAATTATCAACTAAAGAATTGTTTGTCCTTTGTGATTTTACTATTACAGAAACATTTTTCATTTCACAGTACTTTACATTTATTTTTGAAATTACATACATTCATAAATAAATAAAATTTAAATATTTAATTTGTTAACATTATTAAGTTATATGTATATCATATCGACTTCTAGATATACAGGGTATCTCCTAATATAGGGTACACTCAATAACTTTTGACCGGAAAGATTAGAGTTTTAGAATTTTTCGTGTCTTGCTTTATTTCCATAACCACTAGATTTGAGAAATAATTAGGAACATGTATTTTTAAATGGAACACGCTGTATATTTTCGAATAATTGTAATTTACAAGTCATTCTGAATACAAAAGAATCAATATACCTAATCAGTTTTCGAACTTACTTTTTTTTTATTTCGAAATTGACGAAGTGCTCGAGGATGATGATCATTTATATTATTATAAGTCGATAATATCTTAATCATCACTCATCAATTAAAATTCTATATAATTATTCTATTCCTAACAGAGGTGCAGAAAAACACTTTAAACCACCCCGGTTTCCAAACAAAATAGTATATTTAATTATTTATATTACCTTGAACCAAGTTTAAACCACCAAAATTGGGGGGCTCAGCAAAGCTTTACTTTAAGCGAAGCTCAATAGTGTAAGCTTGTATTGTAAAACGGTAAAGTATTAAATTCCAGAGCTTATTCTAAATTTAACGTTAAACATGGCTTAAGCCACTCTTGTAAAACCGGCCCTAAGTCGCACTATGCTCTCATAATTGGAAAACTACCACCGAGTTTCAGATCGGGCTCTAAACTGCCTTGGTAATTAAGGAAGGGGTAATCAACCTGAAGAAAAAACATTTCACCGATTCCTTTTAAGCGGTTTGTTTTAATCCAAATTTCCGGGTACTTTTTGTACGTAATGTATACTTCATACAAAATAAAAATCGATGAACGTCATTAAATACGTGTCTAAGTTTTAGAGTGCAGTGATGCCAGATTGTTATAAAATTATTCAGTATTTAGAAATAAGTTTGACTAGCATACGGATGGATTCTTTGTGTTTGTTCATTGTTAATTAACTTATTTTTTTCAACTTTAAAATTGACCGCTACTTATTAACAAATTCCATTGTTGTGTGCTTTACTCCACGCTCCACGAATGACAGCAACGATTAATAATTACATTAAAAAAATTGTAGGGTGGTAAAGCTCAATAATAAAAGGAATTGTTCAGGTAAAAATATATTCTGATGAAAATATATACAACAGGTAATAAACAGGTTTGGTTTTAAGTAAATACAAAATATAAAAGCTATTCCCTATCTATGTTGTAGTTATTCTCTACAATGCAAAGAGTAACAATTTTTACATTTGTAAATGTCTGCAAAAGAGCTCATTGATGGTCAATATAATTATTGTAACTAATAAATTAATATAGAGGAGAATCGGTATTATGAAATATCATTTATATTTTTTACATAAACATGACATTTTACATTTACATGATTTTTTGATATTACTGACCACCAACGCTTTAGTATAGACATCGATCTAACTTATGCTATACAAGACATTGTCGCATGAAAAAAAATTAATTTTACAAATGGATTTGTCTCTTCTATCACAGATGATGGAGGGTAAAATGGAATACCATTTTTGAAAGAAATAATTGATTTAATTGAAAAAACGATTAAACTGTAATAAACTACATACACTCGACATCCACATATCCGAACTTTTCCGTTCCGCAAAATTCCACATTTCCGAACTCTCGTCACCTCGGGATAACCGAACTGTTGGCGCATGCGCAAAGGGTTTTTCTGGCTCATTCGACAGCGACATTTGACAGCGACAAGTTCGGTTGTGTGGAAGTACAAGTCCGGAAATATGGTGAGAAAAAAGTTCGGAAATATGGTGAGTTCGGATATGCGGATGTCGAGTGTAAATACTTCAATTACACATAACCACAAAAGTGTGTGGATTATAGGAAACAAAAGTTTTTCCAATGCGCGGGAGTACAGTCCCGGTCTATTCCATCTTTTCAGGATCGTTGAACACGAATCAGACTTCAGTTTTCCTCGTTTACCCCTAGTTTTTTTCTAACCTCAAATTACACATTTTTCACGATAGCTTGATTTCACAGGCCCACAAACTCAAAACCAGAGAATAATATTCCCCATCTACGTTTTTCAACGCTCTAAATCAAAATCTGACGTCACTTTACGACTATCAGTTTTTCCGTTAGGAACTAGGAACAAAAATCACTATGAAACCTACTGAATCAGACACCATATGTATACTTGACGAGCTGGTGACTGTAATGTTACAAAGAATGATCTAACAATAACCCTAAGCCTCAGAAACCTTCAACCCTACGACACACATACTCAAAACCCAATAACTTCAAAAATCTTAATCTCAAAACATCGTATATATGTATGCGTTCTGCAACTGATAGAGCGCAGTAAATGATGAAGAAGCATGAATATGATCCAATCATGACTCAAACTTCATAGCCGTGGTATTCCAAAGCTTCCTAATTCAATAACCTCATAACCTCCAAACCCTTAACCTCAAAAACCTAAGGTCCAGCAAAATATGGGATACGTAATGAAAATGCATGCATATGATCCAATCATGACTCTCATACCCATAGACCCGAAATCCCATCGCTCTGAATTCCATAACCTCAATCTCAAACCTATTAATCTAAAAAAACCCGATATCTAGGACCTGTAAAATTAATCATGTAGCAACGTAATGAAGAGGCATGAATACGATTCAATCATATCTCTCAACCCTATAGCCTCGAAACTCCATAGCCATAATTTCATAACCAATGTTTTGAGAATCTGCCCTGTCGACTAGTGGTAGAACTTTTATATTTCCTCAACAGGCTGCACACATTCGGTTACATGGCTATGGAAGTCTGCCCATTCTGGGTTTTGAAAGTCAGCCACTTAAGGAAGTCAGGACTTAAGAAATGACAATATGTATTTATATTTTTTATTGCATCAATCTTTCTATTTATTTTTTATCCATTGATGTATTTAGTGAATGTAATGGATAATAGATGGCGTTCCAGGTTATTGTGCAACTATCAAAATATTAGGTTTGTTCCAACATGTACTGGAATCAGTTCAGAACTGTACGGAGTGTGCGCAAATTGAATTTGCGTTCCAACACACAGAACTGATTCCGGTATTAGTTCAGAGAGCGTTCCAACATCAACCAAATTAATTTCGAATTGGTTCAAGAACGATGAAATTAGTTCGTGGTTCGAAGATGGAACTGCAAGGGACTGCTTTGTAACACATGCGTAGTAACAACGAACTTACGAGCAGACGATAGAAGAATAGGATATCATAAAGATTTTGTTTTTGTGTGTAATTATTTGGTTAGGTGCGAGTCTATTTTATTTATGAATTTACTTAAAATGAATGTCATCAACTAAAATATCGGCAAATAAAATATTTGTTAAGCGAAGCAAGTGAAGAGAAGATTTAGAACTATTAGTATGCACACCAACTATATTATAGGGTCTAACAAAACTAAATTGTTGACCTAAATTACTTTAGCTTAGACATCAACCTAGATTGATATGATAGGACAAAAGCAAAAGAATATTTAGTATCAATCACAAAAAATATAAATAAACCATTAATCTTTTAAGAAGGTAGATTTAAGGTTATGTTCACAGTACTGTTTAATTTGAAATTTTTGGTGGAGGGAGAAATCCGCTGTTCCATCACATACCAGAGATTAGTACAGAACTAGTACCAAGTTGACACATGCGCACAAAATAATTCATTACTCGTTCAAGAATGGTGCATAAGTATTCTGTTGGAACAAACCTTTTCATATATCTATGATATATGAAAATATTTTATTTACTTTTTACATCATGGCGGCGTTTGATGTTACCAATTGTCGATTCTAGTGAGCGATAAATTATAGGGATATTTAGTAACTTTTTACATTTATTTCATTGTACCAACCTAATAATGAGTTAAACGATTTCTCTTAGGGACAAATCTATGATAAGTCTTAGATTTTAGTCATTGAGAGTTGGGAGTGTTGAATTTGACAATTTATTGCAAAGTGTAAACAGTTAATAAAAGGTTTGTTCCAACATGTTCAGTTCAGAACTGTACGGAGTGTGCGCAAATTGAATTTGCGTTCCAACAGACACAGAACTGATACCGGTATTAGTACAGAGAGCGTTCCAACATCAACCAAATTAATTTAGAATTGGTTCAAGAACGGTGAAATTAGTTCCTGGTTCGAAGATGGAACTGCAAGGGACTGCTTTGTAACACATGCGTAGTAACAACGACTTCGAACTTAACGTAATAAAGCCTGAGCATTTGTCTGGCAGACGATAGAAGAATAGTATTTCATAAAGATTTTGTTTTTGTCTGTAATTATTTGGTTAGGTGTGAGTCTATTTTATTTATGAATTTACTTAAAATGAATGTCATCAACTAAAATATCGGCGATTATTTGTTAATCGAAGCAAGTGAAGAGATTTAGAACTATTAGTATACACACCAACTATATTATAGGGTCTAACAAAACTAAATTGTTGACATAAATTACTTTAGCTTAGACATCAACCTAGATTGATATGATAGGACAAAAGCAAAAGAATATTTAGTATCAATCACAAAATATATAAATACACTATTAATCTTTTAAGAAGGTAGATTTAAGGTTATGTTCACAGTACTGTTTAATTTGAAATTTTTGGTGGAGGGAGAAATCCGCTGTTCCATCACATACCAGAGATTAGTACAGAACTAATACTAAGTTGACACATGCGCACAAAATAATTCATTACTCGTTCAAGAATGGTTCATAAGTATTCTGTTGGAACAAACCTAAAATTTGATAACTTATTTAAAACAGTCTATAACATTATTAAAATGAGCGAAAATATGAAAAATTCACCACCTCAGAAATTAAAGAAGCATTACAATCAAAAATATTCCGCGCTGTGGGAAAAGGATAAAAACTACGCAGGGTGGATAACAGCAAGTCATAAAGGAAATGCATCTCTGAAAACATTTACGCCCGAAGTCTGTTTTTCCTCCATATTCAGCAGTTTACTTTATGAAAATAGTTAAAATACGTCTTATCCAATCGAAAAATAAATTCAGAATACCAGATTTTTACTCGAGGATCTCTAAAATACTTGAAAAATAAAGGTAGTAGATCTACCAACTTTTCATAGTAGGATTTGTTGGAAACTACCAACTTTTAAAATCCAATCTCCTACCTTGACACATTTTGAGTTGGCAACGCTGAGAGGCATATCGACGCGGGATAACAGTCTATCTTTGAAATAGACTTCGACAGGTCGCGGTCTTCGTACAGTCGAATATAAATTGTACAGAAATAAATTACATTAGTAATTAAGTGTGTAATCCGTATTTGTATTTAGTTAAATAAATAGTGTTAGTTGAAAATGCGAGTTTTAATTTTTCACACCTTACAAACCCGTAGTGAACAGAACGTTACAACATTCAGGCTTGTTCATCGTTTGTTGTTTGTTGCACTTAGCAGTTACAGAACACAGATATAGAGTTTTTTGAGGTTATGGGGATTTGAGTACGCGTGTCGTAGAGTTAAAGGTTTCTGAGGCTTAGGACTGTTGTTAGATCATCCCCGTAACATTACAAGCTCGTGAAGTATATAATATGGTTTCTGAATAAATGTTTTTAATAGGGATTTTTGTTCCTAGAGGAAGAACTGATAGTCGTAAATGCATCGTGACCTCAGAATTTGGTTCAGCACGTTCAAAAACTTAGAAGGGGAATGGGTCTTCCCTAGCTTTGGGCGACTGTGTAATCAAGCTACCGTGTAAAATGCGTTTTTTGAGGTTAGAAGAAAAAACTAGCGGTAAATGAGGAAAACTGAGGTCTAATTCGTGTACAGCGACCCCAAAAATATGGTGTAGATAAACTTAACAAACACGGTATCTGTTTCTGGCAGTAAAAGTAGAGTCAAAATTTTTGAAACGTGTCACGAAAATTTCGACATAACCGAAACTTCAAAGTAATGGTGAATATCAAAAGTATGATTTACCATGATTTAGTTATGACACCATTAAAATAGTTTTAAAAAATATCAAATGGTGCAAAAGTTATTAACAAATAAACATCGTTATAAAAAAGGTAGCTTTTTATTCGAAAATTATTATTTAATATTTAACATAAAGTAATTATTATAGAAAAAGTCGATTCTTACATAAAATTGGATGCTCTTTTCGAAAAAAAAATATTACGATACCGACAAATTATTAATAACAATAGAATCGACTATTTTTTATAAACAAATAGCAAAACGAAAACCTTCTGGGCCTTTTTTTATTCGTTACGTGTCACAAATTGTTCGTTATACTCTAACGAACAAAAAGCAACAAGAAAATCTTGGGGATAGGCAAAACTCACTGAATGACAAACGATTTTCGACGGCGGTCACCCGCGCCGAGCGCGAGCTTTCACGTTGGGGGCATGTTTGTCGGTTACACGGTCCGAAAGTAGAGTTGCCACCTCCATGAAAATGACCCGGAGACTCCGGGTTTCCACGAAGTATCTCCGGGCTCCGGGTTTCTTACGTTATTCTCCGGGTCAGCTTTGAAATTGAAATTTGTATTTATAAATTTATATAATTGTGAATCATATACACTGGAACCCCTCTTAAGTCACCAAATCCGTGCATCATCGTCTCGCTTAAGTCGCGAAATTTAGTCTCTCTTAAGTCACGATCATAACCTCAACTTTTTCGTGTTTTAGCTGCAAAAAAGAAATATTTAGAGATATACCACAGCACTTGTTATGACGAAAAATGAGCCAACTGAACGAAAAAATCAACGTAAGTATACCCAGTCGTGCGTGACAAAGTTCAATTTTCCACTTGAATGAATATTTTAAAGGTTAAATATTTTTAAAAGGCACCTAACCTATTTTAAAGGTTAGGTGTCCATATTTAATGTATTACACAATCATTTTTTTTCAATAAAAATTGTATTCATGCGAGAATCCAATTTCCAAACATACGAGTAGTTCTAAAACTTTTACAGGCGGCGACTTAAGAGGGACGGTTTCGTGACATAGTAGGGGAAAACGTGGTGAAATAAGAGATGATGTGAATTAAGCGAAGGTGACTTAAGAGGGGTTCGAGTGTATAATAATTCCATGTATATATCGTTTAAAATATAGATTATTTGTTTGAATTCTAGCGCTTTTCTGTCTCTAGAGGGCAGTATCGGTATATAGTGCAATTTAAGATATTATCTTAGTGCAATCTAGAGATGTTAATTTAATATTAAATTAATTAATTAAAATATATTTAATTTATGAATAGTATTTATAGTCACGAATATGAATAGTCACGAAGATCATATTCAACACAACTCAACCAATTGAGTTCAATTGTATTTCTTCAAAAACACAATTCGTCACAAAAATCTCCTTCTTCAAATATTGCGCGCTGCTCCCCCCCCCCTCCTCAACCCTACCGCAAAGGACACTAATCTCCGGGTCAGCGATCTCTCTGAGGTGGCAACTCTATACGAAAGACAACTATTAAAACACATTTGGTGAATAATATTATTAATGATGAAATTCCAGTTAACAAAAGTAAATGAGGTCAATTAAACAATTGTCATATTTAAGACTAAGTATAAAATGAATAATAATTAAAAACTAATATTACAAAATGAAATAATGTGCATAATATGTTGTCATAAATAACAAGAGTATTTTTCTGCAGAGTGCAGTCAAACATAGTTCGAAATACGTTTTTTAATAGAGTTTTCACTTTTTGAGAACAGTTTGCAATACATTTGTTTATTATCGCAGGGTGGAAAGCAATGAAATTTACAAGTTTCCGAAACAGTTAAAGCTGTTTCAAATCGAGTACTCAAAGATCTTTTATGAGCTTCATGCTCTTCGGTTGTACAGAAATCTAATTCGATGTTTTTGAAAAAACTTTGAGCCCATTGAAAAAGACTTCTTGCTGTCGTAATTTGGTCTTGATTTGTTCACTGTAAACGAGCTTTGTAAGCATGTCTTTTTACTGTTCCACCAAGCCCATCACACGCGCCTTTTCCATGAGACGTGGCAAAAAAATGCTATTCTTCTTTAACATTAAAATCGGCTTCATGTTTTATTAAATCACAAAAGTTTGATTTGTTTTTCTACTGCGAAGCAGCTCCATCACGCTCGGCGCGGGTGACCGCCGTGGAAAATCGTTTGTCATTCGGTGAGTTTTGTCGATCCCTAAAATTTTCTTGTTGCTTTTTGTTCGTTAGAGTATAACGAACAATTTGTGACACGTAACAAATTAAAAAAAAAAGGCCCAGAAGGTTTTCGTTTTGCTATTTGTTTATAAAAATAAAATAGTCGATTTTAATGTTATTAATAATTTGTTGGTATCGTAATATTTTTTTTCGAAAAGAGCATCCAATTTTACGTAAGAATCGACTTTTTGTATAATAAGTACTTTATATTAAATATTAAATAATTTTCGAATAAAAAGCTACCTTTTTTTATAACGATGTTCATTTGTTAATAACTTTTGCACCATTTTATATTGTTTTAAAAACATTTTAATGGTGTCACAAGTACACTTAGTACTTTTGATATTTACCATTATTTTGAAGTTTCGGTTATGTTGAAATTTTCGTGACACGTTTCAAAAATTTTGACTCAGTAGGTACTGCGCAGGTTCCTCTACCCTAATATAAAAAATAAAACTGTGAGACAAAACTTCAGAGGGAACCGACAGTTATGAAACAACTGATTTCTTTAAACTGTGCAAACACTCCTCAGTGGCGCCAACGAACACTTGCCAATTTTAAGGTTAGTTTACTTTTAACAGGTATATATTCTCCCTAGAACCAAAATAGTGTCTCCGTACTGCACTTAATTAATTTACTATCTACCAGATATCGTATCATTCTGATTTTAAACAGATATATTCCATTTAAGGGAGACTTCCAGTTTGAAAATTTGAAAAAATCGATTTTTTTTATTTTGCATATTTCTAGACTAGACATAAGTATAAATCACCGTGTAAAAGGATTCTCCGAAATTCGATCATCTTCGGTACGAAAAATGCTTTGGAATGCGGCGCGGTCAGCCACGTGCATTCCCGGGACGAGAGCAGGGTGTAGAGTGAAGCGCGCGGAGAGTAAAGCGGCCTACTCACTATTCGTTGATGCGTCAATTCGTCGCAATGATTCACGAATTATTGCCTAGTGGGTATGATGCGATGCGCCGATGCGATTCGTTGTGCGGCGCTTCGCTGTGTTGTCGGTTTTTGGACGAATCATCAAAGAAAAAGTGAACGAAGTGACCGAAGTCGACGAATCGGTCTCAGATCACATTCGTGATTCATTCGTTGATTAAAGCAGTGCGTCGTGCGTGTTTTGTCAAGATGGAATGGAATGATGATATTGTTTTCTCATTTGTGAAAAAAAATACAATCGCATCCGTGTTTATGGAATCCAAGTGATAAAAAACAAAAAAATTCGAAATAAGGTGCATGATGCTTTCAAAAGCATTGCCGAAGAAATGGGAACTGATAACATTTATCGAATGAAAAAAGAAACTCTCTTTCAAACTTATCGAGGCTATGATTTCAGCACTGATTGAAGCTTCGTGGTCGCAGTTCGCGCAATGGACGAATTTCCATGCACCATCGAAGCGAAGTGAATCAACGCATAATGAGTAGGATGTAATGCGTTGGTTCGTCGATGCGCGTTTTAAACGAAGTGAACCGACGAATCGCATCAACGCATAGTGAGTAGCCGCCTTAAGGTGCAACAACAGGAAGCAACAGCAACAGGAAGCGGAGGGTTGTCTCTATGGACTGGGCATAGCCGATTAATGGTAACTATAATTACTTCACAATACGCACATTGCAAATCTTCAAACTCGTTTTTCTCAAAAACACGTTTTTAAAATCGGCCCACATCGTATAGACGACTGTATTTGACCGATCGACTTGAAATTTTGCATAGATCTTAAAGCATTTCTACAAGTAGTGACGTTTTGAGTTTTTGGATAACTTAAAAATTATATTTTATACAGTTTTTGTACGAAAAAAATCTTTTTTTTTCAAATTGGCGCCATTTTTTGTATTTTTGAAGTAATCAACATACTCGTACGTCATTACCTGCAGCAAAGGTCCCTTTTTAATAAACTGTATCAAATTTTTGTTTCAGACCAACGGGGTGAAATCTGTGACGTGGGCCGTTTGTCTCTTTCTGTTCGCAGGCGCTTTTTCTCGAAGCTGTGGCGGCCGTCATTTTGTTTTTTTTTTACGAAAAAAATTTTTTTTGTTGTAAATAAAGATTGAATAACAATTACCAAAAAACCGCAGTTGTCTATGTTTGTTCATTTCCTCAAAAAAAAAAACATAAAAACGTGAGCACCTAAAAAATGGTGCTCCAAACTAGAAGTCTCCCTTAACCCGCGTATTCCATATTATACGATTCTCCTCTACTATTACATTTGCATAAAAACTTCATAACCCTATATGGAAACATATAACCAGACTTAGGACAAACGTGGTTTTAACCTTGAACGGTTGTCAAGTAAACATGAATATCTGTTCATCGGATGTAAACCTTATGTTTTATTGGTGACAAGGTTTTAGTATATTTGGGTATACGTGGTTAAAATAACTCGTTTATGTTCAAAAACCTTAATATATTTGAATACAGTGCAATTTTCGTTTAAATAATAAGTATCTAACAAAAAAAGCACATTGTATATCGCCAATAATACTTGGTCTGTCCATCACACCACTGCAAATATCCTATGAACAGAAACTGTCCAGGACCAACTGCGCACGCGTCTATTGGAAATTATGAATGAAGCAACCCATTCATAAGAGCCCTTCAAGGGTAAAACCACGTTTATCCAAAGTCTGCACATAACTCTATCTTTATTTTGAATAACTCAAAATAACATTTGATTTCTTTGAAATAGTAAATTATATGATTTATTATGTTTTTACTATATACAGAGTATACTAAATCAATTATTTGTTAGTATTTATTATATTGTAACCAAGTATTACTGGTTAATTTGCAAGGCCTGTTTCGATTTTTTTTTTTCAAGGTGAAAAATCTACTAATAAATACTCTGGTATTTATTCTACTATAATGGTCTGATTGAATTAATAGGCCAATTATTTCTTATAGATAGTCGTTTTACACGATCACATTTACATCAATTTCTACATGAATTTCTATGAACATGTAAAATTCAAGGTCAAAGTAGTTACCAACAAATAACAAGCCATCCAAAAAAACATCATCAAATCTGGCTATGAACGAAAGAGATGTCAATTTGAAAACAAAAGAAGAGATGAACTTGTCAAACACTGTGTCACAATTGAGGAGCTTGCTGCAAGAACAAGGCAGCTCCATTTTCAACGCGTGACGAGATTAGCTGCTTATAATTTCGATAAAAATATTAGACGTTATGTAACGCAAATTCGACGCAGCTCAGCATATGTCAGGATGTATACTCCATGCACTGAGATGTGTGGAATTTGCGTTACATAACGCCTAAAATTTTTATCGAAATTATAAGCAGCTAACCTCGTCACGCGTTGAAAATGGAGCTGCCTTGTTCTTGCAGCAAGCTCCTCAATTGTAAAATTAATAATGGCTGTCACATAATGTGACAGCCTTGACAACTAATGGTGGGTTCATGCAGAAATTTTTAGTAATAAGCATAAGAATAGTAATAAGCATAAAAGTTAAACCTTCGTTTTATAATGACCCAGTTCATGCAGCAAATCCTTATTTTTAAAATTATTACTAAAAATTATGTTTACTGCATGAACTGGGTCATTATAAAACGAAGGTTTAACTTTTATGCCTATTACTATTCTTATTCTTATTACTAAAAATTTCTGCATGAACCCAACCCACCATAAATAAGGTTATAAACTTAAGATTAATGGTGGGTTCATGCAGAAATTTTTAGTAATAAGAATAAGAATAGTAATAGGCATAAAAGTTAAACCTTCGTTTTATAATGACCCAGTTCATGCAGCAAATCCTTATTTTTAAAATTATTACTAAAAATTATGTTTACTGCATGAACTGGGTCATTATAAAACGAAGGTTTAACTTTTATGCCTATTACTATTCTTATTCTTATTACTAAAAATTTCTGCATGAACCCACCATAAATAAGGTTATAAACTTAAGATTAATGGTGGGTTCATGCAGAAATTTTTAGTAATAAGAATAAGAATAGTAATAAGCATAAAAGTTAAACCTTCGTTTTATAATGACCCAATTCATGCAGCAAATCCTTATTTTTAAAATTATTACTAAAAATTATGTTTACTGCATGAACAGGGTCATTATAAAACGAAGGTTTAACTTTTATGCTTATTACTATTCTTATTCTTATTACTAAAAAAATCTGCATGAACCCACCATAAGAATACAAATACGTATTTTTTTTGCTCGGCCAACTTTGATGACGTTTTTTTTTAATGACTCGTAGACTACTAAAGTGGTGATGTCGCTGTCGCTTCCCAATACGAACTGGATTCCAAATCGTAAAACTACAAATGTGGGGCAATTTTTTATACTTACTTTGAATGGGATTTTTCATGTTTGAATACACTTTTTACATTTAATGGTGATGCAAGTCATTTAAGGATATTTGAATAGGAAGGACTGAAGCTAGGATGTTCCGTTCCAAGAAGGAACTCATTTATATTTAAATATATTGTTAATTGAATCCCCATTATATCAAAAATGGTCTTGCAAAAAAACGCATGCGCGAAATTGTCCATTATTTTACAGTAACCTATGACCAATCATGTAAAGTGTAAAGGCCTTCAAGTTCAGCTGTTGTTTCAACTTAGGCGACTGCCAAATTTGACACTGAAATTCAGAAAATCACTAAATTGCTCTATTTGTGAAAATTTTTCAAGATGTTATAAAGAAAGGTTGGTCAGAATCTTAGTTTGGACTACAGTGCGTGCCGAAAACCTACGCCATCATTTTAATGATGTTTCGCATATACAGGGTGTCCTCGGATTGAGTTACTTACCTATAGGTAAAATGGACAAAAAATTTAATTTTTCGACAAAAAATCATTCTTCATAAAAAGTTTCGGTTGTCTTGAAACCTCCAGAAAGTTTGTTGTTTGTTCAATTTAACATACAGGGTGTTCAAAAATAGCAAAAATCAAATAATAATGAAGAGTAAAGTACCTTAAATATTAACGCTATGTAAAAAAGTCATTAACAAAAATTTTTTGCAATTAAATTTAATACTCAAATATGAAAGCATGGCCTTACATGGCATGGCAAATGTTTACTAAGGGCGCAGACGTAATTAGAAATCATAAACCCCAAAAATATTATTTAAACATTTATTTTGAAGAAACAGCACGTCCAGATAATCATTTAATCAATCAACACTAGTTAATAGGTAGTCTTTACACTATTTCTTCTCAAAGTCCCTAATTAGAATATTTGAAATTCCAGTAAGCGATCAATAAGGCAATTGTTATTGTTTGACATTGTGTTTGACAAAGCACTTGAAATTTCAATTGTTGAATTTGTTTATTAAATCATAATTTCTTCAAAATAAATGTTTAAATAATATTTTTGAGGTTGATGATTTCTTATTATGTCTGCGCCTTTAGTAAACATACTTTTTTTAAAGGAAAATGGCTATACTTCAAACGTATAACAATGATAAAAATTGCGGAATCTCTTCAAAATACTTAATATTGACTAGTAGTTAAATTTAATTGCAAACAATTTTTCTTAATAACATTTTAACATAGCATTCATATTTAAGGTACTTTACTCTTCATTATTTAATTTTTGCTATTTTTGAACACCCTGTTTGTTAAATTGAACAAACAATAAACTTTCTGGACGTTTCAAGACAAGCAAAACTTTTTTATGAAGAATGACTTTTTGTCGAAAAATTAAATTTTTTGTCCATTTCACCTATAGGTAACTCAATCCGGGGACACCCTGTATATAGTCTTTAAATTTATGTACAAGTAGCGTGTACTTGTGTAGACACTGCTTTATTGATTAGGTATATCTTGCAAAAAAATAGTTTTCCAAACAAAATGATCACAGGATACCATTTCTAACAATAAATAGTTTTAACAGTTACATATTTACGTAAACATGAATAAAGTTAAAATGGATTCACAAAAACAGAGCTAAGTATTACCAATAACAAAAAAAAAGATTTTAAATCAATAGGCGCACAGAACATGATAATTGATAAATGGCATAAACAATTTGTTTACAGCGCAGTAACTACAACTATGCTAATAAATAATAATATAATTACTACCCAGTAGATACAGGTTTTGTCCTTATTATCAACTACATCAATATGGCGAGTTTCAGTTCTCACTCTTTGGTCAGTTTGCTCCACCTGATTACTTATATCGTTCAAAATTTCTGAAACAATAAAATTCTCTTACACAGGGTGTTACTTAATGTTACATATGTAGTTAATATAAGATTCGATTCCTATGCCAATTTTAAGTCGAAGAGTTTATAGAGTTAACGTATATCGTGAAATGTATTAGGACCTTGAATAAGCTCGCTGTTTCCTAACAGATGGCAGCACCAGGGCTATGTGCATGTAATTTCAGATGGTAACGCATCTACAAGGAAGTACTGTCGGTAAGCTTGAACTTCAGTGTATGTTAGGTTGCCACAGTGTAAACAACGTTTTTTTTTCTTAGTTCTAAAAATGTCGAGTTTTGTGCCAAGTAAAGAGTGTTTGCGGGGAATTTAATTGCACTATTTTATTCAAAAGAAATCTGCAGCTGAAGCACACAGAATTCTTGTGAGAATTATGGTGAGCATGCTCTGTCGGAAACGGCATGCAGAGACTGGTTTAGACGCTTCAAAAATAACGATCTTGAAGATAAAGAACGCTCTGGCACACCGAGAAAGTTTAAAGACGAAGAATTGAAGGAATTACTTAATGAAGACCCATGTCGGATGCTAGCTGAAGTTGCAAAATCATTATGAGTAGATGACTCAACAGTTTCGAAACGTTTGAAAGCATTAGGAATGATCTAGAAGCAAGGATATAGGGTACTGTGTGAGTTGAAGCCGAGAGACGTCGAATGGCGTTTTCTCACGTGTGAATTGCTGCTTCACTGGCAGAAAAGGAGAAGTTTTTTGCATCGTATCGTGACTGTCAAATGTGTCAAATATTAAACTATATTTTAGTACAGGTTATTATGATTTAGAAACAAACTTTTCTATGGGAAATACACTCGAACCCCTCTTAAGTCACCTTCGTTTAATTCACATCCCCTCTTATTTCACCACGTTTTCCCCTATTATGTCACGAAACCGTCCCTCTTAAGCCTGTAAAAGTTTTAGAACTACGTTTGGAAATTGGATTCTCGCATGAATACAATTTTTATTGAAATTATTGTGTAATACATTAAATATGGACACCTAACCTTTAAAATAGGTTAGGTGTCTTTTAAAAAATATTTAACCTTTAAAATATTCATTCAAGTGGAAAATTGAACTTTGTCACGCACGACTAGGTATACTTACATTTATTTTTTTGTTCAGTTGGCTCATTTTTCGTTATAACAAGTGCTGTGGTATATCTCAATATTTCTTTTTTGCAGCTAAAACACGAAAAAGTTGAGGTTATGATCGCGATTTAAGAGAGACTAAATTTCGCGACTTAAGCGAGACGATGATGCACGGATTTGGTGACTTAAGAGGGGTTCGAGTGTATTTCTTTTGTTTACTAAAATCCAATTAAAAATTAATTGCATCTAACTTTTTTTTATCTTGTCTATTAGGGTGATTTTTTTCAACTATTTTTTATTTTTTCAGTCCCCGCTTGAAATTTTGTTGAATATGTCGAAAACAAAAAGCCTTGAAAGTTAAAAAGTTAAAAAGCCTTAATATTAACTTTAGTACTTTCCCAAAGCGTGAAAAGATTTTCCATTTAAAATACACGTAAATCGAATTTTTTTTTTTCAAATTTTTATCAGTCGCATTTTATGCTATTACATTGGTCTTGGTCTCGATTTACTCAGAATAACACACTCTATAAAAGTGCCCATTGCAGCGAAAATGTACTTGTACTTGTACTGGTGAGTTGGTACGGGTCACTGAAGTTGATTTTTACCCAAAATTCTCGTTTTCTTTTGCTGTTATCTCCGAAATTATTAACCCTTTCAGAGGCAATGGGACATATATGTCCCACCTATTTTTTACTCGTTTTTTTCATATTTCTGACACCTTTTGCCCTATCTATAGGTATAAAAGTATTTTTTAGACTTGGGTACCTAATTTATGAAATTTTGGCGTAAAATTGCAATAATTAATTTATTAAAATACCTATTTAAATTATTTATTATTAGTTATTATTTATTTATTATTAGTTATTAACAAGTAACTGATGAAAAAATGCTGTTTTTTCACTGAAAAATCAGTTTCTCGGTAACGCATATGGCTACAGCTCTGAATTTTTTTTTTATATATTCTCCATATATAGGTTTATAACATTTTTTTTTCAAAATTTTTCATTGCTGTTTTTTCAAAAAAAAAAATTAAAACTGGGAAAATTGTATTTAAAAAAAAAAAAATTATTTCTATTTATTTATAATTAATATAAATTATAACCGTTCACATTAAAATGTTTATTCAATTAAATAATTATAAAATATGTATATTGATGTTAAATTTGTAATAACTGTTTATAAAAACTATATGACTTGTATCATGTTAGATATAAATGTGTTGGTGCTGTCACAAGCACAAGAGCTGCAGTAAAAAATTATTTTCTATTATTATAGTTTTTTCTTTTTTATTATTTTGAAAATCTGACTTCGTATTAGCGACCCCAAAAACCCCAGTAGTCACTCTTATATTTATAATAAGTGTTAAGGAAAAATGTGCCCCTGAAAGGGTTAATTTTACCAAAAAAATGTAAATGAAAAATTTTTTGGAAATTTAATTTACTACAAAAAAGGTCCTATGGACCAAATTTCTGAGATTAATATTTCTTGAGATATTAGACTTTAACGAGTAGTACAAAATTTTTACGGTTTATCAAAGCAAACGTTTGAAATTTTTGTACTACTACTCATAAGTTAAAGTCTAATATATCAAGAAATCCAAAGAAGATTTGGGTAAAAATCAACTTCAGTGACCCGTACCAACTCACCAGTACAAGTTACATTTTCGCTGCAATGGGCACTTTTATAGAGTGTGTTATTCTCAGTAAATCGAGACCAAGACCAATGTAATAGCATAAAATGCGACTGAGACAGGAATTTGAACAAAAAAAATCGATTTACGTGTATTTTAAATGGAAAATCTTTTCACGCTTTAGGAAAGTACTTAAAATTAATATTAAGGGCTGTAACTTTCAGGGATTTTTTTTCGACATATTCAACAAAATTTCAAGTGGGGACTGAAAAAATAAAAAAATAGTTGAAAAAAAAATCACCCTATTGTCTATATAAAATAACTGTAAAGAATTGAATGAAAAAATAGGAACTTTGGCACTCTATGTATTGAAAACCCAACATTTTAGGACACACGTTTAGACAAATTTTTTGTATTCAAATTGATCCAGAAATCACACCATATAGTAAGTACATAAAAAACACCAGTGGTGTATTACTGGTGGAAATTGAGAGTCGCGTATTCTTGTAAGATTGGTACCCACATCATATTTTAGAGGGATCATACTAGACCTAAGTGGAAGGCTGTAATAGTAAAAAAAACTTAAAATGAAATTTTCAAAAAAAAGAAAATTAAAAAACATATATCTCACCAGACTATCTTAGAAATGTCTGCAATATATTTGCGAAATATTTTTTTTTATAATCAACAAGAAAAACTGGCGAGGTTTGAAATGAAACCAGTCTACTTTTTATTTTCATATTATTTTTGCAATTCAAAATTATCCTCTTCCCTCCTAGTATATAAATACAGTGTGGAACAGCCAAATGGAATAAATTCAGTAGCTCCATTATTATGCATTTTTTTTTTGAAAATTCTGAGACGTCAATTTCTAATTCTAAAATGACATCTTGCGACGTAAAAATGTCATCCCTAAATTCAACCCCCTTCAGGTGACAGCTACGACCCCTAAATTTTCAAATTGGAAGTAGGGGCTTGTGATACTTCATTTGAAAGGTCTTTTCATTCTCTATTCAAAACTGCTACGGTTTTAAATTTTATTGCAGAAATTAACAAGAAAAAAAGATAAGTTTCTCCAGCGTAGGTAATTCGTTACATTAAAATAAAACTTTTATAAGTAACACTAATTGTTGATTTTAGGTTCTGAAATGTTAATAATAACAAAAAATAAATGTGTAATTGCCGACATTACCTACTATAAGATAAAAACTTTACAAGTTTAATTTTTTGCTTGACAATCGAACGACAAAAACGAGCAAGCAACAAAAAAACAAACCTGAAATTTAAGAAGTTGGCCATTATCAGCTTTAATGAAATTACCTAGAAACGTGCTTGTCATTGTAACAGTAGTTAACAGTTATCAGTGTTAAACTTTTTGCTTTAGTTTTCGTGTTGCAATTCAGAGATGGTTTACTTAACAGAAATGCATAAGGTAACGATTCTGCAAATGATTGGTTACGGAGACAGAACACGAACGCAGGCCAAAGTTATTCGCCTATTTCAAGAAACATATCCAGAGTTGCCGCCGATATCTCAAGGTACCGTAAGTAAAATAGAGAAGCAGTTTCAGGACCGTGGACATGTACGGCAGCTAAAGAAAAATCCCCCCAATAAACTCAGTGATGATCAGCTTCAGCATTAAATATTAGCCATTCCTGGATTCTCCGCGTATTGACAGAAAATCAGATGCACCCATATAAACTGGTACTAACTAATGAGCTCCCGGAAGACGATTTTGATAGACGAATTCTCTTTTGTGAACAAATGATGCAAATGATAGATGACAATACTTTACAAATAGAAAATGTTTTACTTTCGGATGAATCTACATTTACACTTCACGGCCATGTTAATCGTCAAAACTGTCGTTACTGGTCGAGAGAAAATCCTCACTGGATGAGGGAACTACACACGCACAACCCTGAGAAAGTTAATGTTTGGGCAGGAATAATTGGAGAAAATATCATTGGTCCCTTCTTCATTGACGGCAATTTGAATGGAGAAACTTATTTAGGGCTGCTCCAAAATAATGTTGTACCGACGATGGGAAATTTGTATCCTGAAGGAAACCCACAACTTCCAGGTAATGCAATATGGTTCCAGCAGGATGGTGCACCAGCACATTACGAAGTCAATGTCCGGCAATATCTCCACACAATCTTTTCAAATTGCTGGATAGGGAGAAGTGGTTCTGTAGAATGGCCTGCACGATCACTTGATCTCACGCCGTTAGACTTCTTCCTATGGGGATACCTATTTAAAAAGTATGGTCTACAAAACCAAACCCGACGATTTAGCTGACTAAAGAAGAATAACACTTGCAATTAGGTCGATTACCCCGCAGATGTTAGAAGACACTTCTATTTACATCTAGGATGCTGCTAAGATGCTGGAGGCATGCATTTTGAACATCTGCTGCATTAATAATGATTTGTTTTTTATTTTAATGTAACGAATTTCCTACGCCGGAGAAACTTTTTTTCTTGTTAATTTCTGCAATAAAATTTAAAACCATAGCAGTTTTGAATAGAGAATGAAAAGACCTTTCAAATGAAGTATCACAAGCCCCTACTTCCAATTTGAAAATTTAGGGGTTGCAGATGTGTCTCAGAATTTTCAAAAAAAAATACATAATAATGGGGCTACTGAATTTATTCCATTTGGCTGTTCCACACTGTACATATTTTTTTGCACTGAAACAGAAAATTGAAGACTCAGTTCAAAGACGCACGAGAAGCCACAGTTTTCACAAGAATTACAAGCATACATACATTACATAAAATGTACCCGGAAATTGTAAAAAAAAGCACATAAATTGTTATTTTTTTCATAAAAATTTATTTTGTTCCCTTCAAAGTAGGCTCCATAGAGTGAAATACACCTATGCCAACGTTTAACCCAATTCTCCATACACGGCTCATAGGCCGCC
This sequence comes from Aromia moschata, assembly GCA_029963805.1. Classification (NCBI taxonomy): domain Eukaryota; kingdom Metazoa; phylum Arthropoda; class Insecta; order Coleoptera; family Cerambycidae; genus Aromia; species Aromia moschata. The sequence continues at coordinate 96,604 of JAPWTK010000391.1, forward strand.
GAATGTACCGCATTCAGCTCCTTCAGCGAATTTTGTTTGATGGCCTAGTAGATATACAAAGCGGGTTCTGGGGGCGGAAGTGAACTGTCAAACGCTGGATCGCATGTGTCCATCCAAAGCGACCATCCAGTAGGGGGATCTGCGTCAATGACCAGAGGGTCTGCAGGAAGAAGTGACGTCACACCCTGAAGAAGTCGTCGTCAATGACCAGAGGCGGCTGTCGTGAAAAGATGTAATTGCCAATGCTCAGAAGGCGTGCCATAAATTACACAGCTACACAAAAAAAAATCATGATCCTAGATATTGACCTTAGTATCCGTATGTATTTTTCAACGCTGAATTTGAATCCTCAACCTCAAACAAGTCAATACACCCTCAAAATTTTGAGATACAGTGATAAATGCCTCTAAGATAGAGTAAAATCAACCGTGATATATGATGACAAGAAGTAGTAAAATCGTATCACTCAAAATACCATGAGCTGACATTGTCGATATATGTCACACTCTTGCCAACTCTCCAATACTCATGTGGTGATTTTCAAGCCCTAATGTTTTGATTTTGTCGATGTTATCGGCTGTCGTAGAGGTCGATGGCCGACCGGAGCGAGGCAAATCTTCGGCGATTTCACGGTCCGCTTTGAACTCCTTATACCACTCGTAAGCCTGTGTTTTGGACATACACGAATTACCAAAGGCCTTATTTAACATTTTCAATGAATCGACACACGAAATTTCGTTAGCGGCACAAAATTTTAAACAAACGTTCCACTATTTTTTCCATTGTACAATTCGCCGAGTACACTTGAGGTCGTCTATTACTAACAGCTGCTGTAGACACACTGAGTGATCGTTCGCGCTCTAAACAGGATTGGTAATTAAAGAAGGGGCTATCAACCAGAAGAAAAAAAACATTTTACCGATTCCTTTTAAGCGGTTCATTTACATCTAAATTTCCGGGTACTTTTTGTACGTATGTATTACGTACCAATGATTACATTAAGTAGTTCCTTACCATTATGAAAATCCACCTCATCTGATATCGTATGGGCAATATTCTTTTGTCTAGATATGATGTCCGATAAGTTTTCAAGTCCTTTCTCTTGTTCTACAAAAATATATAATCATATTTAATTGCATCTAATATTAAATAAGTCATTAATTATAAAATTCTCTCTGGCAGATATTTCGGGATTATCATAATAAATATATTAAGTACAAAACTATTATTTGTAATGTTGAAAATTGTAACATTACTCGTAAGGCAAGGCTAATCCTAATACAGACTATAAATGCCATTTGAAACAACTTAGTTCTTAATGTAAATATAATTTAACAAAAGAAATCAACAATCAAGCAAGTTATATGACTTTTGTATACAGTTGGGATAAAAATAATAGCAGTGGCAAACATGTTTCTCCTAAACTCGTTTACTTTACGATAAGTGCAAAAAATTTACACCATTTTTTATGTATTCAGAATGCTGCAGGGAGCATCCTCTACAATTTACATCAAAATGATTGATTAATTAAAATTCCTCTCCTTAGAAAATCTCCAATCACCAAATTTTGAAAAAAGTTATTTACGGAAATCCAAAATAAAATTATAACTTTGAAACCCTGTATCTTGGTTACCAATAACTTTTAGGCTAAGATAAGTTTGTTTAAAGCGTAATATTTTTACCCAAAGAATCTGTAGTTTCGCTATGTCTCTTTAATAATGGGACACCCTGTATAGGGTGTTCAATTTAAAAAATAACACAAACCTTTTTTTAATTTTTGTAAATGTTTTTTTGGACTTGCGATTATCATATTAAAAATTTTCAGAAAAAATCTTGCAACTCTTTATCTTCTTTTTCTGCCTCAATAAATGAAATTTTTAAAGGGGTGGCAAATTATAAGATAAAACCCTGTACAACCTCACATGAGCACGAATCTGATTATACGAGTATAGTAAAACCTAGGTAATTACATGCCGTAAAGGATAATGCTTACCCTGTAACATTTGCTTTTGGCCAGCTCGGACGTCATCAATAGATCTAACACCAGCAGCTTCTAAGTCCCTATCCCTTCCCCGCTCTGAACTGCCACTTGCACCGATAAGTAACCTTCGATCTTCCTGGCGTTTATTCAAGACTTGGTCCTCAAATATTTTCTGAATCTGAACCGCTTTCGAATGCAGTGTTTCTAACTGCCTCGTACGTCTTTCTGATTCAGCTGGAGTTCTGTCAGGCGTTAAAGAAATATTATACGAGAAAACTGAGATGTGTCTGCAGTAGTAGAGGTGCACTTTTTTCAAACATACAAAGAATAACAGAAAACAAAAAAAGTAAACTTCTAACTTTGAGCTTTTTTTGTTAAAGGAAATTAAGTTATATTAAGTTTGGAGAATAATTCTGTACTCTCGTAAAGGATACATGGTTCCTGAACTCGTAGTAACTTCTAGTTTCTGGTTGAGTTGACTGACTTCATTGTTATATTGTTTCAAACGTAGGCGTACATTGGCAGATAGTTGAGAGTACTGATCGCTTGTTCTAGGGTGCTTTTGCCTAATAGTAAGTAATTCCATAATATCACGGTATAGTTTTTCGCAAGACTCATATTCCAACAACCTACACAGAAGTTACATGTAACGTTTACAGTAAACAATACAAAATAAACATAAATATTAATTATATTGGTTTATATATATTTTACCATGGATCTTCTTCTAAAAATAACAGTGCCATGTTTCAACTGCAGCTGATTAAAGTTCATAAAATGAAATCTTTAGCAAAACTTATAATATTTACAATAATCAAAGTTCATATAAAAAACTTAGGTTATATTATGATATCATTTGAGATCACTGATCTGATTTTGAGATGCTTCTGGTTTCATTTCCATGATGTTCATAAATTAGTAATGGGCAACTACTAAGTCGTAAGTGATCAACTAATATGTAAAAACTCATAACCAATGATTTAATAACTGCTATTACGATCGTCAGCATCAGCAACAGTTACCAAAAATTCCACATCCTCAGCTGAGATTGACGAAAATTGCGATAGTAGGTAAGCACATGGGATCTCAGAGCCTTTATTATTCAATAGGTTTTGTGTACGTATTCTCTAGGTGCACGACTGTAGCGCCAGAATATGTATGAACTAAAGGAGGCTGTTAGATAGATGTTTATTATGGCTACCCATACCCGTCACGCCTTGCTGTGCCGTTTACTAAATTTAATGAAATACTAATATGGTTACAACAATATTCAATTTATTTTGGATCATTGTGTAACACCGAAAACATACGAACTGCCGCTAAACCGGCTAAACAATATGAAATTCACACATTTCGGTGAAACGACGCGCGCGCCATCTATGGGAACATGTTTTACTAACTCAGACAAGTACAATTGAGTGACAATTACTGAAATTAAGGTTATGGTACTACTTACCTCTGCCTTCTTACTGCAGCTATCCACTTATTTCTTTGGTTTATTTTCCATTTCGTAACCGGAAATTTATAAAATTTGCATTTTAGTTTACAACACAGCAACTCCGGTGATTCATTTTATTTTTATTTTTTTACATTAAAACTAAATTAAAATGTCACGATTGTCACGTGTATTTGCCCACTTGAAAGTTATAAATAGCCTCCTCCTTTAACGCCTATATTATCCACTGCGAACGCTGGCGTCGATTTGGCTCTCCCTACCATGACTTCGCACCTAGCGAATACGCATTGGGTGCTTTCCATTTACCCGACTCCTGTGTCGACTCGTGTCAACTAGTGTATGATTTTCATCAAATGGGTAAATGGAACGCTCGTTAGGCTAATAGTTTCGTGCAAAAGTTGTTGAAAGTAGTTACTACAAATAATTACATTTGTCACCTACTTTCATTTTCTTCAATCAGATTTCGCATTAACTCTCCACTATATATTCTGCTTTACCGCGTTCGTTTAGATTTTCACTTCTTTTACACTCACCCTCAGCGTGAACTCAGCTGTCTAGCGGAGTCTGTTTGAGGTGACTTGTGTCGTTGACTCACGGCGACACAAATCAAATGGAAAGCACTTTCGGAGACACGAGTCGACTTGTGTCGGTAAATGGAAAGCACCCATTATAAATATACCTTTTCTTTTTACTGTCTCGTTCATTTTTTATTTCCTTTATTTCATACTTATGTTTTACTTCTATTTTACGTATATTACACGTACTTTCTACAACCTACGTTATTTATTATTTATTTTCTCCAGCACAATCGATCCTAAACATCCACCCGAAAAATATGATGTTTTCATGGTGGGGACTTCGTGGGATTTTGATGGGAACTATTGAAGCACAATACCACCGTTATTGCCGCCATCTATTGAGCTCAACTCTGCAATTTGGCCGCCTAGCTCGATGTTCTGCGGCCGCGGCTGAACAAAGTTAGGCTACGGCCACACGGGCGGGATTTCACGCTGCGTTTCGGCATGAAAAAACGCCATAGAAATAGACCCTACTATTACAAGTCGAGCAGGCCAGATGCGGAGGGAATTTCCGCCCGAAGGGCGCGTCTTCAAGGTCAGCCGCCGAAGTATAGGGCTGGTTTCATTTTTCAACGTTATTTCACGCAGCTTGGTGGCCACACGTGCGAAAAACCCCGCTGCGTCTAGTTGTCATTATTTTTGTTTATTATCACTTGTCACAATTTTGTCATGGAGCTGGACAGTATTTATAACATTAGGCTTCATGTTACGGCGAGTTTCTCTTCTGCATTGACGTAACTCTTCGTTGTAGTTTGTTTGGATATATCGCCCTTAACTTTAGATAAAAGCAGTTCAAAGGAGGAAATTGACATCGATAGTATTCAAAAAATTTCTCCGGGTGTTCTTTCAAGATGTACGAATTTTCCCCTTGATGGTCGATCAGTCAATACTGGATGAATCCAGCTTTTTCTGTGCCGGCGACGACGTAAACGACGAACGATAACCGCGGTACAAAGTGCAACAATTGCATTTTTATTAAATCTAATTTGGTTCTTTTTTACAAACCACATAGCTCCAAGGCACACAAAGGACTGAAAACCGGCGTGTGTGGCCAGGATAGAGCTGGATTTCAGGTGCGTGAAAAACTGCTGGTGTGGCCTACAATGCGGGAGCTCACGCCGGCGTGAAAAAACGCAGCGTGAAATCTTGCCCGTGTGGCCGTAGCCTTACGAGTAAATAACCGAGCTAATGCTACTACCATAGATAAAAGAAGATAGATGGAACCATAGATGGTAAGTGTTCGGATTAGGGTTGCCACCTCGGACCTATGTCAAAGAGTAAAAAGTATAAAGAGGAGACAGTAAGACAAGGCAAATAAATCTTGACAAAGATAAAAGATAACTCCAATTTAAAGGGACACGAAATTGCCCGAATATTTCCGTAAAATCTCGATAATCAAATTAACAGGTGCTCAGTATCACTTGCTCGGAGGTTGCCAAATGTATTCTTGGTATTAGAACGCCAAATATATTGTGAATTAAATTTATATTTTTTACTAAGTAATTGAAGTTTTTATCTTGAGGATACACCGAACATATTTTAAAAGCGATTTAGTTACAAAAATTATATGAATCTAATATTTTTAACAGTATCTAAAGTGTCTTAATACTTATAATAGTCCATTATTAAGAAAATAATTCAACATAATTTAGTTAATAGTAATGCTAGTTCTGAAGTCAGGGAGATTTTACGCATGAAATTAAAGTACATACGTATGTATAATTTGAAATTATTTAAAAATGTTGGTACATGATTAATGAAATAATTTTTAAAGGGAAATTGGAGAACGTCTGGCAACAGCGAAAGCAGAAACCCGAGACACTTGAATTGCCTTTTTTAAAGTGAAACGGTCAACCTAACCCTATTTAGTATTTATGTATTTATTGTTGTCAAAGTCCGTGTTTGATTAAGTGCGTTAATATACACGTGTGCCTATTTCTAAGGTACGATGGAAGACAGGGATCTACCTGAAAAAAATAGTAGGGCGTGCACCTAGTTGCAAATCAAAATTAGGCGGAATGTATTGTATTTATAAAAACTGTAAAAACCGAAACCTCAGTGGTCCCAAAGGGGTAAAGTTTTTCAGGATGCCGAAGGATGAATCAAGGTAAGTAAATAAATCTTAATTTTTAAATCCCATAAATTATTAGAATTTAAGTCATGGATAACGGTTTCCTTTTTTTGTTTTACAATTCACTGTTGATTATCTGGTGTAATAACACGCAAACGGGACAATAAGCACTTATTGGGCTCTCAGATAATTGAGACTATCGTAATTATTTCTTCTATAAGGGAACTATGTAATTAAAAATCTATTAGAAATTTAGGATATCCAAATTTTGAATGTGTTTAAGTATCAGATTAGAATTTACAGCATGTTAAAAAATATAATGCTGAATTTTATTGTAGATGTCGTCAGTGGCTTCTTTCTTGTGGATCGCTCAGACCTTTTAGTTCCGAATATTGATTCAACAAAAGCATATCAAAATAATCGTATTTGTAGTATACACTTTGCTCCAATGATGTTCAATAATCTTATAGAGAGGACACGGTTATTGCCCACTGCAGTGCCAGAACCATTTCACGACAATATATGTGCCTCAATGGGTGAGTAGCAGCAAAAAATAATCATGTGATTGTAATTAGTAGGTTGTACACTGAAATACTATATGATATAAAAATAGGTAGGCAGGTTTATTTTTATATGAAGTCAACTAATGTTCTCATTTTTAACTGGACAATTGTCATTTTAAATTGAAAAAAATAAACCCCGTAAGAACCACTTTTTATATGTACTGGGGTTAACCTTTACTTGTGAGTTAACTCTTTATGACAATAGATTCTGACATTGTATATCTCTGGTTACAAATAGTTAACTTTCGATTAAGGGTTAACCCGACTTTATAAAAGTGGACCTAATATAAAGTCTCTTCATAAGTCAATATTTATTGTAGCCATGTTAGTAATTTAATGGATAAAAGTTATTCATTTAAAAAGAGATTATCACAAATATGAATTTTGAAAGTATAAAATTCCTAATACTGATTGTTTTAATGCTTATTTTTAGATATAGACGAACCCACCACTTCTTCTATGTCAGAGGGTGTCAAAAGAATTATGGAAAATGAAACTTCAGATGAAGCACCTGCCAAAAAAATTAAAGTATTACAACATATTCAAGTTGTGCCTCCAGTCCAATCTACTTTAATATCACCAGTTCTTCCATCATTGCTTTCACCAGTAGAGACTCAAACTGAATGTTTTCTTAGTGCCACTTCTCCTCGTAAAGAGAAATTGAAGAAAAAACTTGAAGAACTTCAACAACAGAATATTATGTTGAAAAAAGAACTGAAAGCAGCACTAACCAAATTAAACAAGCCATCTGAAGAAGATTTTAAATCAAATTGTGACAAATATCTCAATCCAAGTTTGTCAAATTTTGTTAAATATCAGGTAGATCTATTTAAGAAATCGGAACATAGTAAGCGTTATACTAATGAGTTTAAACAGTTTGCCCTTTCTTTGTATTTCTTAAGTCCCAAATGTTACAAACACTTGCAGATAACGTTTTCTTTGCCGTCTTATAGATCTCTATGCCGTTTTATTGAAAAATTTAGTTTCACTCCTGGAGTTAATAGTACGTTATTTAAGTTGCTAAAAATGAAGGTAGAAAAATTACAGCCTCAGGATAGAATATGTGTGTTATGCTTCGATGAAATGTCATTGAAAACTAACTTATTGTGACATTTGTAAAAGTGACATTTGTGACAGCTGACATTTATTAAGTGTTATAGTTTACATACTTAGTTTATTTAGCTTATACACACTAGTTATTAGTAAAGAATTGTACGGAATGACATATTGAATATTCTGGATGTCAAAAGAATTTTCTAGAAATGTAGAAACTATAAATACTGGTGTTGTTGCTAGGAGTTAGTTAGTTATGTTTTGAATGTTACATGGTTAAGACCCACGAGTTGTAAAGTGTTAATAAAAGTGTTTAGTAGTGAAGAAGTAAATTATTTAGAGAGAAATACGTAACATTTTGGTGACAGCGGTGGGATAATAGAAGAATTCGAAGAAAAAAAAAAAGTTATATGGTGAATACGAGATCTACAAAATACAACGAAGAAACGACGACAATGGATGTAAGTGAAATATTAAAATTCTTGCAACAAGGACGACAAGAAGACCGTGAGGAGGCAGAACGACGACGGCAAGAGGACCGTGAAGAGGCAGAAAGGCGAGAGGAAAAGCGGCGACAGGAGGACGAACGACGACGACAAGAGGACCGTGAGGAGGCAGAACGACGACGACAGGAGGACGAACGGCGACGACAAGAGGACCGAGACGAGGCCGAGAGGCGTCATCAGGAAATTTGTGAGTCCCAACAAGTAATAAACACCAGGTTGAATGCATTTTCTGGAAGGATTGATGGCGTGGAACAGCAGATTGACCAGGTAGGCATTAAAGTTAATCGAATTGAGAAGGTGGTTGAAGAGAATAAAGAAGAAATCGAGAGAAAATTAGAAGACACCAGGCGGCAAGTGCAAAAAGAAATACTGGAAAAGATAAATGGGCTGGAGCACCAACTACATCGTACTTCAATAGCCGATTCAGGAGATTATTCGACCTCACCAGGTATTCCATTACAAAACTCAACATATATGCATGCTGAAAGGTCAGTACACAAAATACTTAAGCCTCCCACGTACGATGGACAGTCATCATGGTCCATGTACCGCAGACAATTTGAGGCTGCTGCAAAGGCGAACGGATGGACTTCCCAAGAAATGGCTACTTCGCTAGTCATATCTCTCAGAGGTCAGGCTTTAGAAATTTTACAGAGCATCCCGGAAGAGCAGCAAAACGATTACGACAGGATTGTAGGCGCGTTAGAAATAAGGTATGGACACAAATATCTCCGTCAAGTTTACCAGTCCCAGATCAAGAGTAGACAGCAAAGAAGCAACGAGTCTCTTCAAGAATATGAAGCTGACATCGAACGCCTCATTCATTTGGCATACCCTCAAGCGCCCAAAGAATTTCTAGAACAAATTGGCATCCAAACTTTTATTGATGGACTAGTAGACACCGAAATGCAGCAAGCTTTGCGACTTGGGAGACACGCCACGATCAGTGATGCACTCATTGCTGCCCTGGAATTTAAAGCAGCTAAAGAAGCCTCGAGAAACTACAAACCTCTAGTAAGGCAAGTAAAATTTGAAGAATGCCAGTCACTTGAAGACACCATAAAGAAAATAATACGAGAGACATTAAATGAGAGGAGACTTTCAAACTCACCACCAAAGGAGACTAGGCGCTGCTACAACTGCGGGAAAATTGGACATCTACAGCGTTTTTGCAGAGCCAAGACAAGGTACCAGCCAAGATCTTATTCGCCAGATCGACAACCGGAACATAGGTCGAGATCCAGGAGCCCGAATGAAAGGAACTGGAGAGAAGAAAGCAGGACACCGACGAGTACGCAGGACAAGAATGGTCGCTTCCCTTCCCCAAAGCGAGAATCTCGTTGCAGATCACCACCGAGAGATTCGGAAAACGACAACTAGTCGATGCTAGGGGGCGCGTGTCGACTACTTATACTCAATGCCCCAAGATTTCTATCTCAGATAAAAGTAGCGATGCAGAGAGAGAACCAGGACGCGCAGGTGCGGGAGATGTCCGATCAGCACCTTTTTGTGGACAGCATGATGAACGAGTCGGTGATATCAAGAAACAAGAACAGGTCCATTTGCGTGGACGTCATGGACAGACTGAAGGAGTTCTACCTGTACTCGATTCTTCGAAAGATACCTGCAATGAACTGTTAATGACAACAACCGTACAAGTCGAAGATGAATGGTCCTCGGAGGAAGTGATGAAAAGCCAGAAGAAAGACAATGATCTGAGGTTAATCCGGAACTGGGTAAAGAATGGAGTTCGACCAACTTGGCAGGAAGTTTCCAGATATGGTACGACTATAAAGGGATACTGGGCTCAATGGAGTTCCCTTTGTCTTCGCGATGGCCTACTGCATCGGAAGTGGGAGAGCCCCGATGGAGTATCCGCAGTCTACCAGTTGGTCTTGCCTAAAGCAAGAATCCACCAAGTGCTAGAAGAGCTTCACAGCAGCCCATCCGGAGGACATTTTGGAGTAACCAGGACTTTGGCTCGAGTGAGGGACCGATTTTATTGGGTAAACTGTCGCCGAGACGTCGAAGAATGGTGCAAGAGATGTGATCTGTGCTCTGCCAAAAAGGGACCAAAATCAAGAAGCCGTGGTAAAATGGTGCAGTACTTATCCGGAGCACCATTCGAGAGAGTAGCTGTGGACATTCTTGGACCATTACCTGTAACCGACCGTGGCAATAAGTACTTGATGGTGGTAATGGATTATTTCTCGAAATGGCCCGAAGCAGTACCTCTCCCAAATCAAGAAACAGAAACTGTAGCCGAAGCGTTCATCGAGAATGTCATAGCTAGACATGGAGTGCCCCTCGAACTGCATTCCGATCAAGGAAGAAATTTCGAATCAGAGCTGTGGCAAGAAGTGATGAAAGCAATGGGCATCAAGAAAACCCGAACAACTGCGCTTCATCCCCAGTCGAATGGCATGGTTGAACGCCATAACAGGACCATATGCCACTACCTGTCTAAATTTGTGTCTGAAAATCAAAGGGACTGGGACAAATTGGTGCCTCTGTTCTTGCTGTCGTATCGAAGTTCCCAGCATGAGTCGACTACCTACACTCCGTCTATGCTGACCTCTGGAAGAGAAATGAAGCTGCCTACTGACCTCATACTTGGCCATCCCCTAGAAGAAAATCAGGAACGATCTCTGCCCGAATTTGTGGAAAACTTGCGAGAGAGATTGAACCGGATCCATCGATTTGCCAGCGAGAAGCTGAAAATGCACAGCGACAAAATGAAACAGCGTCTCGACACTACATCAACAGAGATTGCGTTTAAGCCTGGTGATGCAGTATGGTTGTACGCCCCAAAAAGGACGAAAGGAAAAAGTCCAAAGCTTCAGAGCAACTGGGAAGGTCCGTACACCATAATAAAGAAAATTAACGACCTGGTCTACCGCATCCAATTATCTCCAAGAAGCAAGCCGAAGGTGGTCCATCTGGAGAGACTCGCAAGGTATACAGGACATAATCCACCCGACTGGTTTGTCGTCGAGGATCCACCGCCTAGGACTGAAGACAGTGTTATTCGGGACGAATAACTTTGAAGAGGGGAGCAATGTGACATTTGTAAAAGTGACATTTGTGACAGCTGACATTTATTAAGTGTTATAGTTTACATACTTAGTTTATTTAGCTTATACACACTAGTTATTAGTAAAGAATTGTACGGAATGACATATTGAATATTCTGGATGTCAAAAGAATTTTCTAGAAATGTAGAAACTATAAATACTGGTGTTGTTGCTAGGAGTTAGTTAGTTATGTTTTGAATGTTACATGGTTAAGACCCACGAGTTGTAAAGTGTTAATAAAAGTGTTTAGTAGTGAAGAAGTAAATTATTTAGAGAGAAATACGTAACATTATTTTATAATTATGGTATTGACACTGTTATTGGTTTAGAAGATAATGGTAGACTTCGCACAGATAAACCAGCTTCCACTGCAACAGTTGTTATGGTACGGGGACTGAGATCTACTTGGAAGCAACCTGTTGCTTATGCTTTTTCTTCCACTTCATATGATGCTAATGAAATGAAGTACTTTCTAGAAAACATTATTCTGTCTTTAAATAACATAGGTCTTGAAGTTGTTTGCTTAATTTCTGATATGGGATCAAATTGTTTAGAACTTTCAAGAATACTAGGGGTGACCTTAGAAAATCCAAAAATTCATTTAGCGGACAGAGATATATTTTACCTATTTGATCCACCACACATGATTAAAGCTCTTAGAAATAACTTAATACGTTTTAACATTATGTGGGACGACCAGGTTGCTTCATGGTCAGATATTGTCACATTTTATGAAAGAGACAGTAAATTAAATAACCGCTTGGCACCTAAATTAACAAAATCACATATTAATCCTACAAATTTTGAGAGGATGAAGGTAAAATTAGCTACACAAGTTATTAGTAATACTGTCGTTTGTGGGTTAGAAACATATGTTAATTTAGGCGCTTTGCCTGAGGGTGCTTCAGGTACAATTAATCTTTTGTCTACATTCGATAAACTATTTGATATTTTTAATTCGTCCAATCTAAAATCTACAAAACCCTTCAATAAACCGTTTAGAGGAGATGACCATCAGATACAATTTCTAAACGATACTCTCCAGTTTTTAAATAAACTAAGTGTTCATAATTCTTCAAGAAATAAAAATGTTTCAGTAAAGTTTATAAATTGTTGGAAAATTTCTATAAATGCATTACTGCAATTGTGGCAGACTTTGAAATTAAGGGGTTTTTGAATTTCTTTTTACTAGACGTCTAAATCAGGATTGTCTTGAAAACTATTTCGGGTTTATAAGACAACAACATGGAAATTGTGTAAATCCAACCCCCATACAATTCACTCGTGCTTTTTAAAAAATCTTTTGTTATGAATTTTATTCATACTGATGATATGAATTGTATTAAAGATTTCGATTCTGTTTTAACTGAGCTCTCAGATGTGTCTTCAGTTTCAAGTACTTCGCAATTAATTAGTCACATTCCAAATAATAGTTTGCATATAGATTCTACCGATTACCAGAAACTTAGCTTACCTGAACAAAATGCTTTTAAATATATTTGTGGATATTTAATTAATAAATGTCTGAAAATACATTCTTGTGTAATATGTGAAAAATTCTCCACCGAAAACAGCAAACTGGATCAATCAAATTTATTTATCCATTTTAAAAATTTTCGTCAGGATAAGTCAATATTTGGAAGTTTAAAAACACCCCACGAATCGTTTTACCATTTTGTTTATAATTTAGAACATCTTTTCCTTGAAAATATCAATTCTTGTCTTTTAAAAAAATCCAGCAACTACACTTTATAGAATCTTTCAAAGTGTTTCCTATAATGAACATCCTTGCCCTCATTTCCCACACCTTTATCTTTTAAAGTTATTCACGAGACTACGTATATATTATCTTTTAAAAATCAATAATTCTGCTTTTAAAACAGCCACAAGAAAAAATAGAAAAATCCATATATTAATGAATTTGTAACAAGATAATATGTCTATAGTGCCCTTAAAATTACTGTTTGCTGTTTGTTAATTAAATTAAAAATTTGTTACTAACTTGTTGACGTTTTATGTTTTGTAGATTTTTCGTTTACTATTTAGACTAGACTTTCTTATTATGGGTTATAGTATAGTATAGATTATATGTACCAAAAATATTTCACTTATTCATTTAGCTGTCAAAGTTATCTGATGTATACATATTATGTATTAAAAAGTCTGTTTAATAAAATTGTCACATTACTTATTGTTGATGATTGTGTTCTTGTGTATCCTTTGGCGATCCTATAATAATTTCTAAAAAATGTTAATTGTTCGTTGTATAATAAAGTATAAAATACACTTTAATAGGATACTCACCAGAATAAAACAAATAAATAATGTAATTATTGCTCATAAACCAATTCAGCAAAATATTTTAAAATATATCAGTATAATAATAACAATTATAAGAATTTTTTTAAATTACAACCGATAAATATCATGATGAAGTACAATTAAAATCTACATTATTTACTAAATACGTTTTGAGCCGGCAAATCAAGGAAAAGTCAACAGCGCCTTGCTTGAAATGAGAGAACCGGCAACAGCGCTATAACTCCAATTTAAAAGGCGAGGTCAATGAAAATCTCCGCGAAAGATCAAACGAATTTCGCCGGCTGTCCCCTCTTTATACTTTTTACTCTTTGCCTATGTCTTGCCCGAGGATTTTCAGTCAGAGGGCAGAGAGGGGGGTGGTAAGCGGGATATTTAAACTCTGTAATTTTAAAGTGTAAAAAGCTGACATAAGTTTGTTTGATGCAATGGTTTTTCCTATTTTTTTATGATTCTCATTATATGAATGTTTTTTAACTGCTTTTCCACCGTCATGTTTGACTGTAAATGTAACACTATATTTCGTGCATGATCCCGTAATATTGTCAGTTTTGGTTAACCACAACTTATTATTAGGATCCTGTAACCATCTGTCATGAAAACAACAGAGGTAGAATTTTTTTCCTTGCAGACGGTTCCATTGAAAAAAGGTATACTGCACTTTCAGTAAAATATTCGAGAGAACTTAGATTTTTACTGCCACACACCTGACAGTGGTTCTCTTTTTTGTGCTGTGACGAGGATGTCGTCTCTTTGGTTCGTCCCTTTAAAATAATAGAGAACGACTGACGTCGCACGTTGGCCCGCAGGCTGATAGATGGCGGTAAAACATGTAAACATGTGTTTAAATAAATAATTTAAAATTAAAAAAATATCTGTAAATCCCCTTGGTCCGGAGAAATTTGAGATTTTGAGATTGAGAGACCCGAAGATCGTCTCCAAGGCCCGGAAACTCCGGGCGAGGCCCGGAGAGGTGGCAACCCTAGTTCGGATGGAGCAACGGGTTAATCTCAAGTTTTTTGTTAAACTGGAGGAAACTTTTACAGAAGCTTATGCAATGTTAAAAGAAGTGTACGGAAATGAATGTTTATCCCCCACACAAGTTTTTGAATGGTTTAAACGGTTTAAAGAGGGACGTGAAATGACCGAAGACGATCCGCACCGTCAAAACGGACGAAAACATTGAAAAAAACCGGTAAATTAATCCGCGAAGATCGTCGTCTAAACATCCGAGGGCTTGCTGAAATAACAGGAATCGACAAAGAATGTGTTCGCCGGATTTTGCATGAATCGTTCAACATGCGCAAAGTTTGCGCAAAAATGCTGCCAATTCTCCTCACTCCCGAGCAAAAGGAATCAAGAATGAACACTTGTGCTGACATTCTAAGTAACATTGACACTGATCCAGGCTTGTTAGACACGGTGATTACTTGTGATGAAAGTGTGGAAGCGGTTAAAGCAAAAGCGACGGAGGTTCTGAACACGCTGACAGAAGCGGACTTCCAGCACTGCTTTCAACAATGGAAAAATCGTATGGAGCGGTGTAGAGATCGCCAAGGGTAGTACATTGAAGGCGAAAAAGTTGCTACTGTAATTGGTAACGAAAAAAAGTGTTATTACAGCAATTCGGTTATTTAATAGCCACACCTCGTATACTATTGCACGATAATGCGCGTCCCCATGTAGTAAAACAGACACGCCTTGAACACTTGCAGTTAGGTTTTGAAGTTCTGTCCCATCCACCGTATTCACCTTCCCTTTTCACCAGACCTTTCCCCCATTGATTATCATTTGTTCTGTGTCTTCAGCACGCATTTAATAAATAAATCATTTGACGATGGTCACCATCTACAAATAGTCACACCAGCGTTACCAACTCTACCTACTTTTCGGTAGATCTACCTACTTTTAGTGTCTTGCTCAAATCTACAACCTTACCCAAAAACCTACCTACTTTTTGAATTTTTCGAAAATTTAAATCATATCTCCATAAAATTGATAATAATGATTTATATTTATATTTTTATTGCATCAACCTTTCCATTTATTTTTTATCTATTAATGTATTTAGTGAATGTAATGGATAATAGATGTCGTTCCAGGTTATTGTGCAACTATCAAAATATTGATAAATCTATGTATATATGAAAATATTTTATTTACTTTTTACATCATGGCGGCGTTTGATGTTACCAATTGTTGATTCTAGTAAGCGATAAATTATAGGGATATTTAGAAAATTTTTATATTTATTTCATTGTACCAACCTAATAATGAGTTAAACGGTTTCTCTCAGGGACAAACCTATGATAACTTAGGTTTTAGTCATTGAGAGTGGGCCGTGTTGAATTTGACCAATTATAGTTACAAATATTGCAAAGTGTAAACAGTTAATAAAATTGGATAATTTATTTAAACATAAATTGTACAATTTATTGTACAATAAATTGGTATGAGTAAAACAGTCTATAACATTATTAAAATGAGTGAAAATAAGATGCATTACGATCAAAAATATTCCGCGCTGTGGGAAAAGGATAAAAACTACGCAGGGTGGATAACAGCAAGTCATAAAGGAAATACATATTTTCGCTGCAATGCATGCACTCTGAAAACATTTACGCCCGAAGTCTGTTTTTCCTCCATATTCAGCAGGTTCCTTTATGAAAATAGTTAAAATACGTCTTATCCAATCGAAAAATAAATTCAGAATACCAGATTTTACCAACTTTTCATAGTAGGATTTATTGGAAACTACCAACTTTTAAAATCCAATCTCCTACCTTGACACATTTTGAGTTGGCAACGCTGAGTCACACACAATTTTTCGCATCACAACCGCGTGCGTTCTAGGAATGTGGCATCTGCAGTCTGCCTACGTGTTGACAAGTTGTAGAATCGGATGGCGCTTACATACTAAATTAAATTCCTACTATTTGTGAAATAAATGACCATATTTGAACATTTCAGCAAAGCTCGATACTTTTAAATCCATCGGATAACTCTGTGAGTTTAAATCAAATTGGTGTCAAATGGGGTAAATGATAATCATAAACGGTAATTTCTCTAATTTATTTTTCAAAAAGTACACAATAATTTTTTGCTTAAATTATAAGATAAGGTATTCATATAATTAATATTTCCTTTACTAAGTATACAAAGCCTATGTTTTAATACACTTTCAGAATATTCATATACAGGGTGATTCCTAAGTTGGGTTCGTATAGAACTATTTAGGCCTAAACTATTTAAGCGTAAGCGTATAGAACTATTTAAACCAAACATTCTTACAAATAACATTTTTCCAAAAAAATTTAATATAAAAACGTTGCCTTATTGTTAATTTCAAAAATAGTATTTATCCGGTCCTGTCTTAAATTCACCGCAAAGGTTGTAGGTACAGTGAAATTCTATATACAAAAACGTTTGAAATAAAAAAATACTAGGAATAAATGATTCACAAAAAAGCGATAAACATTAGGTATGTTTATTCCACTGCGTTTCGAATTTATCTTCCCTTTAAATTGAAGGCAGGATCGAATAAATGCCATTTTAGGAATTAACAAGATAACTTTTTTTATTTTTGAGTTTATTGAAAAATTGTACTCGGAAAAAAGGTTCGTTTTGAGCGGTTCTAAAGAATACACGCCATATAAAAATATGACTTAACTTAGGAATCGCCCTGTATATGCAGAATGGGCAAAAAATAAAACAATAATCTTCGTATCTTAGTACATAAAAGCAATTTTTTGAGGAATTGTTATCCATAACATAGACAGTGGCGGCTGGTGATAAAGGGCACAGGGGCACGTGCCCAGCCCAAATTTCAATAGAAAATATTTCTTTTGTGTTAATTTACTATAAACTACTGTTACAATAATATCAATTAATTGTATACGACAAACAAAAAATAGTCTGAATCCTTGCATTTCGCGCGCGTAGGCGAGGGCACACAGTTTCTCAGCCCTCGTTTTTAATTGGGCTTTTTTCGGTGACTGGTAAAGTTTGGCGACCATTGCAGACAAAACGTTCGTCGTTAAATCGGTCGAAAATCAGCTGAACGGGTCATACTTGTTAAGTGACCGTTTTTAGTTTTATTGTTTATTTTCTTCGCTGATAAGAGTGTTTTTAATGTTTTTGATTGTGAAACGTTTCAAAATGAATTCGGTGGACTTTTTTATTGACTAATAAAGATATTACATACGAGATCCGAACGGAAATTAAACGGTTAGGAAGGCCGATACCCGATTTAATTATTTCCAAAACAGACGTAGGAAAATCGCGAAATTTAATTTTAGTGTCTACGACAGATTTAAGTGGTTATGTGGGTGTCCAAGAAACAAACTGTTTTGTTTTATTTATTTAGTGATGGCAACCAAAGTGCATGGACTCTAGAAAGGGGTGAGTGATTTAAAACATTTAAATGAACGAGCTAAGAAACATGCTAGCTACAATGAAAAACATTTACATAACATCTTAGATTTTAGTGTGTTGGGAAAGGTAGACATAAGGCAACAGCTCGATAGTGTTTATCGTGAAAATATAAGACATTACAATGAACATGTGGATAAAAATAGACATATTTTAAACCAAATAATTAATTGTATTAAATTTTGTGAAACAAATCCGGGACTTTAATGAAAAGGCGATTAACATTTTTGTGAACAATAAGGAAAGGCGAGCTGATTTCCTCTACAAATAACGGTAAGATACCTATATCAATTTTTTTCACATGTTGCCACCCATTATTTTAATATATTTAAGCCCTCAATATTCGTGACTAAATATTATTTCAAAAAGCTACCAAATCCCAAAAATTATTCTTGTGAAAGTCTATATTTTTGTATAAAAGAATTTTTCATTGAAATTCTGAAGTGTCAGTAAAACGCATGACCTTGAAAATTTTAAAAAAATTTCACCTGCGGCGCCATTGGTAACTAATAAATAATCCTACTGACACACCCTGTGCCCACCCATGTAACACACCCACGAGCCGCCACTGAACATAGATAGACCATAGAACAAAATAATCCTCCTTTCAAAATAAAATTCACTACCAACATTGTTTAAAAAAAAATGTAATATACATATATGTTACGTTAGAAGCTCAAATAAAAGTACATACATATGTAAACACTTATGTATTTACGTCCAAGGAATACAAAATAAAATCTTAGAATAAATCAACCTCTTCCTGTTGAATGTATCACTTGTACATGTAAAAACCTTCATTCTTCCTCTTTGACTCAATATCTTTGTGACGCACTTCTCACAAGTCATTATGCACACATCTTTTTGCTTCAATAAATCATAGTTTTCACCGTTTTATACTGTTCATTAATTCACAGTTTTCACAGTCACCAGTTAATAGCAAATTAAAAAACGTTACACAAATCAGAGCGAACTGCCCACTCTCCAATCCTTGGCTTTGAAGGTGTGAGGGCTCGGTTCTCATTGAAATAGGGGAGGGCACAAAATCGACAACGACCCATTCGCTGAGTGCTGAGTGGGACGTGCTCGAGAGATGTAGCAGTTACATCTGTCTTACTTTATCCTTCAGTGAGGTCGAACCTCCTTTCCTTCATAATAATACACCCGGTATATAACACACAATAAACATTTAAATACATTAACTAAATGTGAAAGTTCAATATGCAGGTGATATGTTATTCAGGCTATTTGCATTACGGTTTCAGTTAAGTCTCACCAGTACATTTATCTCAATGTGTTGGCTTTTATAACTTGCCACAAGTTACATATTTTTTTATTACGTTTCCACACACTATGTGGCACTCAGTACATGAAAACACATCGGTGTCCCTTGGATGCACTTTTCATAAATGGTGTAGATACCAGCTATTTTAATTTGGCACTGCTATTAAGCACAATAACCACAAAATTTTAATACACTATTTTTACTACAGTAAAAGCCCAAGATCAAAAAGATCAAGAACAAGCTTGTACATGTCCAACTCTAGTTGATACTAGAATACGAGACTTATTTACTTCACTCAAGGGATTAAACAAAACATACGAGGTGTGTAAATTAAGTAATGAGACTGACAACGTAGCGCCCGATCTAGCAACACTGCGGAGACGGGACTTGGAACGGCGGTAGGTCCAACAGCCACAAAGAACAAACAAATGACTCTAACAAGTTCAAACTTGTACTGAAGGTGCATTACATGTTAATGTAATACACCTTCAATGTTTTCGTAAACCGGTTTTTTCTAGTGCGTTTTAAAAATGAGAGATTAATTTTGAGCAGCGATGTGCTATCAGGTTTTGCTTCAGACTTGGACACAGCGTAACGGATACTTTTGCAAAACTTCAACACGCCTACGGAGACAGCGTTTTTTCAAGAGCCCAGGTTTTTCGGTGGTTTAAGGCATTCTCAGAAGGAAGAGAGTCGATTAAAGACGAATCACGCAGCGGAAGGCCTTCATCTTGACGACAAGAATGATCGGGGAAGAGTTTTTGAATCACACCACTGTTTATCAGATTTTGACTAACGAATTGAGGATGAGAAAAATCTGCGCAAAAATGGTTCCAAAAAACCTTTTGCAGGAACAAAAAGACATCAGAAGAGAAAGGTGTCTTGACTTTTTGGATGCGATCGAAAATTAACCCCATTTTATGGAACGTGTCATTACAAGTGATGAGACTTGGGTGTTTGAGTACGACCTAGAAACCAAGCGCCAAAGCATGGAATTGCACACTTTAAGCTCTCCAAAACCCAAAAAAAGCAAGAATGAGCAAGTCAAAGATCAAATGCATGATGATTTGCTTTTATGATAGCCAGGGAATTGTCCACAAAGAGTTTGTGCCTCCAGGCCAAACAGTAAATCAACACTTTTATGGAGAGGTTCTTGAAAAACTTCGAAAAAGGGCCATGCGTGTGAGACCAAACATCAAGAACAACTGGATGTTGCATCATAATGCGCCTTGTCACACTGCCATTTCAGTAAACGAGTTTTTAGACAGTAAAAATATTCCTGTGGCTCATCAGCCTCCTTATTCGCCTGACTTGAGGCCTTGTGACTTTTTTCTCTTCCCGAGATTAAAAAATCACCTCAAAGGACGTCATTTTGGGACCATAGAAAGCATTCAAACGGCTGTAACCGACGAGCTGAAGGCTATACCAATATATGACTTCCAGCACTGCTATGAGGAATAGGAGAACCGTCTCCAACGCTGTGCGGCTTCCCAAGGAAGTTATTTCGAAGGAGACCATACTGAATTGTAATTCAATTCGAATAATAAGAATTAAAAAAAAAGTCTCATTACTGAATTTCCACACTTCGTATATGTACGTACATATGCTGTCAGTTTCTTAAATCAGTGACTGACAAGTTCCTTGTTGCTTCTGCGTGATCCTTTAGCATCCTTTTGAATGGCACTTTTTGTTGACAAAGGGGGATCTACATCTGGCTACAGCACGTCAGATGGGCCACAAACAGATATGGGAGGTATGCACTTTTTACCACAACTAGTTACCATTTAACTACAACACCTCAAATAATTGGTGGTTCTGCCTATGTTGATATACCCATCTTAAAATTTACTCTAGCACTCAAATGATTCTAAGTCGTACAATTTCATGGTGATATATTTTGATCTTTCTTAAATCTCTTCAATGTTGATCTACAATACTTATATTTGTAGGGTGGCTTAATACACACATAATGCTCACTGGCAAAATATTAATATACACAACGTAATTCGTGAGAATTATGTTGTGTATATTAATTTTCAGAAGATTAAAATTAAATTCTTACCTACACACTTGCACTATTTATACTTAATTTGTTGTCACGGTTTACTGAACCGTAACATCTGTCTTTGTTTATCAGAGCACAGTTGATTAATGGGTATCGGACCATTGTCCTTATTCATACTACTGTTACACTTAACGATTTCTAAACTTTCAAAAGCATCCAACTGTCTACTGTTTGTTTCATTTCTAATTAATTTTAAATTATTTATGTCTATCTTATGGTTATTGTCAAAAGCGTGTTGGGCAACACAACATTTTTCCGTTCTGCCATATTTCAAATGAGCCATGTGTTCTTTAAATCTAGTCAAAATAGATCTTTTTGTTTGCCCAACACACTTTTGATCACAGTCTTTACAACTTATTTCTGACTTTTCGTTATTTCGCTGAATTTTGTCTTTGGGGTTACCCAAAACCCAAACAGTTTATTTTTAGAATTATAAACCAAATTGATATTAATATTTTTAAAAACTTTTCTAGTCCGCGGGTAAATTTAGGTTCATATGATAACGAAACAAATTTCGAATTGTCAGTATCTCTACGAAAAGTCGTGGAATTGTGCAGGGTTCTTTTAAATGTATGCTTCCTTATTAACATCTATTAAATGGACTGAGTAACCGTTATTCTTAGCTACATATATTCTGAATTAATGTGTTCTCATGTTCAAACCTCGCTTTACTGAGGGGGAAATTTATGTTGAAAATGGTGGTGTGAATCGTAAGAATCGAAAGATAATTACGATTCAGTGAACCGTGGCAACAAATTAAGTATAAATAGTGCAAGTGTGTAAGTTAGAATTTAGTTTTAATCTTCTCCTAAAGAACTTAGTTGGCGAAACGCAACGTCTTGCCAAAAACTATCATTATGAGATTATATCACACTACTCGACGTATTGTGATAGCGAAGGTTGTACAACAGCTCCAGCTGTCACAGGACTACTGCAATCAAATCAAATTGAGGCATCCACCATTACTTGGTGCTCGAGTTGCGGCGCCGTATGTTATTATGATTCAATCTCATAATTAAAAAAAAAAGTTCGTATCAATTAACTGGGACTGGAATGAGAAGTTTGTGTACTTTGTTTTAATTTTCTGTCATCAATATATTTTATCTCTGCCGATATTCATTAAAATCCTTCGGTACACTCCGTGAAGTACTAATAATGCGGTCTTCCATTTCCTATCTGTTTTTCGTAATAAATCCCTAAAATACTCAATCTTCTCTGTATAAAGGCTGCCTGCGTAATACATATACCTTGAGATTATGCCATATTTCACATTTTTTAATTATACACACTTTTAGCACCGCTTCAAATTAAAATTGGAGCTCCAACATCTGCGGTCAAGTCCTAATTCATCAGTTCAGGGCGTAATACACTTTTTGAGTTCAATTTTGACAGATTTTGCACACGCTTGATTAAGTTTTTACAAAAGTGGCACAAAATACATACTTAAAGGCGGCTTAACCGCTATGATCTTATAGTTCTACGATGATGATTCAACAAGTTCATTACCTAATTTTAACTTTCACGTTACACATAGCTGAAGTGCACCAGGAGGTCTTGTTATTTGTTGTATTCTTCTTTTCACCTGTTACACGCAACAACGGCCTGCAGTAAACACACTGTACACACACTTTTTCTCTGATTAATGAATTTATCTATGTACTTCCATGCAGATGGACAAGTTCCATTATCGATGCACAAGACGTAACGGTTAGTCGAATCTATGTGTTGAAAGTATTAGGGATTTAGGAATGATTGATTTTTGAAAATTTGGATTTAAAACTAATACGACCATGGCCAACTCTATACAAATGTCTTCACCAGATATTCGGGATTTATTTTTTATAAATTGTGTTCATAGCACCATAACATTTGAAACTTCTCTAGCGGTCATTTTAGAAAATAAAGTGGCGACATTGGCATTATGATTAAGTAGAATCATAAAGCTTTGCAGCGATGCTTTTATTATTGCTAAATTTAAAGTTTGCGAGACGTTCTGAGATTTTGAAAAATAATAATTTGGGCCAGTTTTAAAACGTTTTCTACGCGACTACTTTTTTTGACGCGACATATATATTGTTTTAGCGTTGCCACTCCGAAATTTTCGGAATTGTGACTATAATATCTTGACGCCCATTTTTTTTAAATACGCGTCTTGAAGCGTACTTCTAATTTTATCAATTTTAACAATATATACGTCGCGTCAAAAAATCATGTCAAGTAGAAAACGTTATAAAACTGGCCTAAATTAATATTTTTCAAAATCTCAAAAAGTCTTGCAAACTTGAAGAGATTTATGATTTTTCTAGCCCAACCCGGTCAATATCGTACAATAAACTTTCGAAGTAAAAAAATGGCGAAAAAAAACACTTTTTCAACTTCAGCAGTCATTTACAAGTTAACAATAGCACTTGGAGACTTCCGGTTGGGTTTAAAATTTAGGAAACTCAATAGGCTACAGCTTATAAATAAAATATGTCAAGGAACGGAGATATAAGCGGAAATGTGAAAAAAAGACTTTCTTTTTCACAAATTGTTAATTTAAAAAATTAGCGGACGGTTTCTGCCCTACGGACCCCGCGCATTGTGTTCTACGCAAAAAATGCATAGGAGACCGCCAAAACTAGCTCTATATCTTTCAAGAACATATAAAAATCTCTGCCTACTGGACTATCTCGCTCATAGCCAGATTTGATGACATTTGTTTTGGAGGTCTCTTTATTTTGATGTAGAGATAAATTCTGGCATTCCCAATACCTATTAAATATAAGCCAAATATTAAAGACAGTTTTTAGCGATGATTTGTTAAATTAATTTTTAAGCAATTAAAAAATTTTTTTTTTTAAAGTACTACAATGAACTAAATTTAAAAAAAAAACTTGAAATAACTTAAAAAACGGTAAAAGATAGATACAGCCAAATTTGATAAAAGTCTACTTAAAATAACGTTTAGAAACGAAATATACAATAAAAAAGAAAGACGTCATTTCATTTAAAATAAGGAAGCTATGCTGACTTCCGGTACTTTCTTGAAAATACTTTCAACGGTTATGGGCCTACAGCTGAAGCACAAATTTTCAAAAATCAATAATTCTCGGAGACCTTAATAGTTTTAACGAATCATTTCCATCAGTCACCCTGTATACCAATTTATGATTCTTAAAATACTTATATTAACCTAAACATTATTACTAGTCAGAGCTGAGAGTACCTTGGAACAAAAAGAATAATTAATATACCAAGTTGATACACGTTTATGTGTAGTTAATATTTATTATAAGGAAACCTTAAAGGACTAATTATGACCAGTAGTTAATAAGGAATCACCATTTGAAAATGTGAGATTAGCCCTTTAAGAAATCCTTAATATGAGTTAATCATTACAATAGGTATTTTATACAGCAATTTTTCAAACAAAAAAATAAATGTAGAAATGACAAAATACCTAGGCAAACAAAATTATTTAAAGAACCATTTAAATTCCAATTTCACTCACATTCACATTCAATTTTCCTTTTTTATATGAATTTCTATTGTCCATTAAACTTTACTAAATAAGTGGCAAGTATCCTACTTTCTAGGCTCCTTACTTTAAAATATAATTAAGATTAGTTTACAAATTAGTAAAAAATGTACAGAAAAATGGTTTAATAGGACCGAGGATACTCAGATGACAGACAATTTTAACATTTGGGTTGCTCTCTTTTAACTTGCTGTTTTACTGTTTACACCGAGGTTTGCATTTAGATATTCTGATGCCATTTAAACCGCCGACAAATTAATTTAAATAATGCAACAGTTGGTCGTACTTACAGGTATTATGAAAAAAAATTATTTAATTTTTACACAAAAGTGTAATTACATTTTGGATGTATTTTCATTATTGTAACACAGCTAATATTGACACATGTATTAAAGTATAGGCTAGATCTTGTATTAATAAGAAAAGCATGTACATATGACAGTATTATTGAAAGAAATATCAAACTATTTTTTTTAATATTATATATGGTGTTTAGGTAATGGCTTAATAAAAAAAAAAAAAGAAAAATAATTTACTTTGTATGCATTCTTTAGGATATTACTTGCTTTGTAATTTATTTATGCGTGTATTTTGACTTCTCAGTGACAAAAATGAAACATGCTCCTTGTAAATTAACAATACGCATTAATTTAAGTACATATCTACGAGGTGTTAATTAAATAACCGAATTGATGCTGCTACCAGCGCGCTGCGAGCGTGTCGCGATAAGTTTGAACAGAACTGTGTCTGGTGATACTTTTCCCACCCTGAGCTCGCTGGACAAGCCAGTGGGTCGCTTAGTTTGACTGTAGCAGTCGTGTGAATTAGTCTACGCACTCCCTTGAGGCTCTCTACATGAAACGACCGAAGACGATCCGCGCCCGGACGGCCCTCAACGTCAAAAACGAACGAAAACAATGAAAACATTGGTAAATCAATCCGCGAAGACCGTCTTCTAAGCATCCGAGGGTTTGCTGAAATAACAAGAATCGACAAAGAATGTGTTCGCAAGATTTTGAATTAATCGTTCAACATGCGCAAAGTTTGCCATGCCATTTCCCAAAACTCCTCACTCCCGAGCAAACGTAATCAAGAACAAAATTTACGCTGTCATTTTAAACAACATTGACACTGATCCAAGCTTGTTACATACGGTGACACTGAAGGGAACAAGATTCGAAAGTGTGGAAGCGGTTAAAGCAAAAGCGACGGAGGTTCTGAACCAGCTGACAGAAGCGGACTTCCAGCACTGCTTTCAACAATGGAAAAGTCGTATGGAGCGGTGTAGAGATCGCCAAGGGGAGTACATAGAAGGCGAAAAAGTTGTTACTGTAATTGGTAACGAATAAAAAGTGTTATACAGCAGTTCGGTTATTTAATAGTCACACCTCGTACTAGAGTTGCCGCCTCAGAGAGACCGCTGACCCGGAGATTGGTGTCCGCGGCGGGAGGGGTGAGGGGGGAGGAGCTGCGCGCAATATTTGAAGAAGGCGGTTTTTGTGCCGAATTGTGTTTTTGAAGAAACACAATTGAATACAATTGGTTGAGTTGTGTTGAATACGATCTTCTGGCGTAATAAATACTATTTATAAATTAAATAGATTTTAATTAATTAATTTACCATTAAATTAACATCTCTAGGTTGCACTAAGATAATATCTTAGATTGTACTATATACCGATACTGCCCTCTAGACAGAAACGCGCCAGAATTCAAAAAAAGAATCTATATTTTAAACGACATATACATGGAACTATTATATATGATTCACAATTATATAAATTTATAAATACAAATTTCAATTTCAAAGCTGACCCGGAGAATAACGTAAGAAACCTGGAACCCGGAGATACTTCGTGGAAACCCGGAGTCGCCGGGTCATTTTCATGGAGGTGGCAACTCTACCTCGTACACATATCATAAGTTGGCATTTGTTATGATTATAAGATGCTGTAAATTTGAAAAATTTGTCTTAATAAAAAAAAAAAAAACAAAAAAATCTCTTGACCCAGTAATCCAGAGCAATGTTCCAAACTTTTATGGAAATTGGTTAAAATTAATTAATCAACATCACTAAAAGTATTAGCTTGAAAAATCTACTGACTTAAGAATTTGGGCTTAAGGTAAGGCTCATGGCTTATACCTATGATCAACTCAATGAAAATATTTTTAAGATGGCAGTAGCACTTCCAGTTTGATTGGAAATCAGCATCAGTCTCCTATATTCTACATTTTATTTTAGGTAAACTTTCAATAATTTCCCTAACGTACATTTTGCAGCAATGAAAATAATAGGGCAACGAATCAAACTGTCGAACTGTTTTTAATTTAGACGGTATTTAAAAATACTTAAGACCACTGTCAACCTGATATTTTTTCGAAAACACTTGAATACCTCCAAATCGGTGATTTTAGATACTATGTATGGTTGATAAAGTCGACTGAAAAAGTGAGTTATTTAAAAATATACAAGTGGGTGTTCCATTTAAAATAACGAAGTTATGTAGCAGACACATAAAACCGAGCTCCCTGTATGATTAGAAATATTTTACAAATAACCCTGTTAGATAGAATACTCTGTATATGTGACTAAGATGTCGATTCTTCGAACAAAAATGACAAATTGTCATTGGACCAATCAAGTTAACAACATAATAAAATTGTTTCAAATAATTAACAAAAAGTTTTAGTATATGGAAAAAATGATTTAATGTCTACAGGTATATAAACAATGCAATGGTGCATCCAGAAATTCAACTGAACATCATAATGCAACTATGTCGTGTAATAGGAAACACAGCGTGTCGAATTTACAGTATCATAACACTGCATACGCAATGAAATAGCATGACGTAGTCCGCTGCTACATAACATTATTGCATTATGATATCTTAAGTATTTCATTTTATGTATATCTAATTAGCAAATTACCTTATACTAATTATTATTAAATTTTGCATGATACTTATAAAAAAAAAAACAATATTTTGTCTTTTTACCAATAAAAAATCAAATAGAAAAACATTGTCATAAATCAGTATTTCAAATTGGTCCAAACACTAAAACAGCATTACAATATCAGCGAAAAGTAACTTTTTATCATCTATACAATGTCAAAAAGCTCGATTTACATTTTGATCAGACCAAAAAAAATTTACAGTACAATTCAAAGAAATATTCACACGATAACAGTCTTTTCCTTCTGATGATACTTTTCACTTACTTTTTCTGATAATTTTCCAACAGCTCCTCCTTAGAAACTTGCCATTAAGTCCACAAAACACATCGAATTGCCTCTGGTACTTCTTACTAGATGTCGAAATACTATCCGATACCATGTTGACATCATTTCGTATTAATGAAAATTAGAATGATCCAACCTTAATGGACAGTTAGCCAAAATATGGCCCTTGTTCTTACAGTGATAGCAGATGGGGGCATGTCTACACTCTGCCGTTTTGTGGCCAACTTTATTACAGGTATAGCATCTAAGTTTGGGATTTCTTTTTTGAAAGGTAGCTTTGTTTTCCCCAACATGTTCCGTATTAGCGACCTGGTACACTATTTGTGGTTCTTGTATGTTACTGGCCTTACCATATTCAAAGTCACTATATTTCGATAAGAAATGGGAATAAAGTGCTTCTGGCGTTAAGAAATTGTAGCTTTTCGCTTCCTGCTTCCAAAATTCATTTTCAATTCCGTCAATCAGACAGGAGACGGCATGGACCCCAGTTATTCTACAAGCATCGAGCAAATACATTTTGCTAAAGTAATATTGTGTTACTGTTTCGTCGGCCCTTTTATTCCTTTCGACCAGTAATCTTAAGGTAGAAGCAAACTCAACATTGTCTGGAAAAGTCTCTATTAATAACATTTTCAGCTCTGGCCATGTAAAGTCATATGAAGACACGGTTTTAAACCATGCTTTAATTATCCCACTCATTTTACTCTGCAAAAATTGTATGCTGGACTTCTCGTCCAAATTTCTCTCTATACACTCTTCCTGAATTTTATTCAACCACATCGACGTGGTAAAATTTACGTTCCTCGGTATCAGTTCTAAAATTCCCACATTCGAAGACGTGTTGGTTTCTTGAGAAATATTTGCCTGGGGTTGTTGAGGTTTTACGTTACTAGCGAGTAATTCGACTAACTTCTCTAGACGTTCCAGTCGGTCACTGGTTTCATCTTTGCGGATTGTGTTTTCTTCAACTTTTTTTGGTTCTTCGTAAATTCTCATTTCATCTTCTGTCATGTGTAGGATTCCTCTAAAATTGCATGTAGACGGATCCATCATCGACTCCTCAATTTCTTCTTGTTTACCCTGAATTTCACCGCTTACTCTCATATCGGTATCGTGTATTTTAAGTGGGTCGGATGATTTCAAATAAGACTCTTCGTCAGGACTTAAACTGTCATAACGAATACTATCTGACCGATTTTCACGTATTTTTTGCTTCTCTTTACGTTGCCTTTTATGACTAGATTCATAAGGCAAATCTCCACCTAACCTTCTCTCTCCAGAAAACCTCGAAGCTCGATCACTAACCCTGTCGTTACTCCGATCGTCGGCATATTTGTCTCTCAATTTGTGTGGCTTCTTAGAATAATACTTAAAACCGTCATTAAAACCACTTAGTGAATTGGAATATTCACGTTTACGTTTTGGACTTCCATTACCTCTTGAACTGGCCATTATGATTTCATAGATTATTCTATATTAAGATTAGTATCAGAGTTCACTTGCTATGTAATTGTTAATCTACATTCAACCAATTACATTTGGTTACTAGTATTTTCGTTCAATTTATTTTGAACTTTTATAATATTGGAATCACTTTATGATTTTAAAATAACCTTAAAATTCGCATTAGATGTACTCTTAATAAACTGAAAACACCTCTGTCCCTACAGACTAGACTAGACACTAGCCTCCTAGCCTGTTTTAAATGTAACTCAACAGTCAACAGTCTGAACACGTTGGTAGAAGACAATTTACAACGCTCGGCATCACACTCACAGTATACACCACAAAAGTATGGACAGCAACAGCAACCAACATTGGTGGCCAGTGATGGAAAAATAGGATTATCTCGTACCAATATTAACAAATTGTTGCTGTCACACCGATCAGCATAATTCACTGTTTTGGTTTGTTTTATAAATGCAAAAATAAAAGATCTTTTTTAACTACGCTTTACCACAGATTTTACGTTTTACAACAGAATCATAGAAAACATGAATCATAGAAAACCATAAATGGTTTTCTATGAGAACAGACAGTGTACCACAGAATAATAATATTTATTCTAAAGAACAATACACAGGTACCTGATATCGGTGAGAAGCGAAGAGATGAAAGAAAGAACGGTTCCATACGTGTAACGTAACATACGCGACTTCTTCACAGAAATACAGTTCCAAAATACCATTACGAATGGTATACACCATGGAACGAAAAAAGAGGGGAAAGCGTATTTTGATCATCGTTTATGTATCATTTTTTTTATCATTTATTCATTCATAGTATCATTTCTGTCAGCAAATAGTGATTAATGAAGGAGTTTAAAATGGATAATAAGCTAAAGATGGAGTAAAGTTTAAAGAGTTTTTTTCTTACGAAATTGTTTAACATGTTAATAAAACATATAAAATGAGATGAGTCTGTCTTCGTTATTTAATATTATATATTATTTTTAAGTAAAATGTCAGACGTCAAACTGAGTATTTTCAATATTTCGTTATGAATGGCCGTGTTCTAGGATGTCGAAACGTTTTGCATTTCGCGAAACGGTAGCCATTTTTGTTGTGCGTGGTTGTGCGTTTATGAACACCCTGGACAGCAGCGAAACGATTTGTGTTTTGCTGTTGAGAAATTAAGTGGGCATATAATAATAAAACTTAATATATTTATTATATTCAACCTGGATGAAAAAGTGCTGCTCCACCAACTTCTCCATCGTCCAGTATTTCGAACTCCAAAATGTTTTGCACTACATTTCCATTTTTCATAACCTACTTTGTCCCATCAAAACACGCCATGACGGCCATGACAGTGTTTCGCAATATGGCCGACCCCGTCAACCGTTTCGCGAAATGCAAAATGTTTCGACATCCTAGAACACGGCCAATTTGTTTCTTTATTCAAAGAGTTCTGGATAAACATTTCCTCCATCATGTTCTTTTGCAAAGATAATTTCTTTGAAGGTACTGCAGTTTTTTCAATATCTTCCATTTTTTTAATCAAAACTTACATCGATAAAAATACACTCGATTCCCTCTTAAGTCACCAAATCCGTGCATCATCTCGCTTAAGTCGTAAAATTTATTATCTCTTAAGTCACGTTTAAAAGCAATCATAACCTCAACTTTTTCGTGTTTTTAGTTGCAAAAAGACATTTTTAGAGATGTACCACAGCACTTGTTATAATGAAAAATGAGCCAGCTGAACGAAAAAAATCAACGTAAGTATACCCAATCGTGCGTGACAAAATTCAATTTTCCGCTTGAGTGAATATTTTAAAGGTTAAATATTTTAAAAGGCACCTAACCCATTTTAAAGGTTAGGTGTCTATATTCAATTTATTACACAATCATTTTTTTCAATAAAAATTGTACATATTCATGCGAGAATCCATTTCCAAACGTAGTTCTAAAATTTTTACATGTGGCGACTGAAGAGAGAGAGAGTTTTGTGACATAATAGGGAGAAACGTGGTGACATAAGAGGAAATGTGAATTAAGCGAAGGTGACTTAAGAGGGACTCGAGAGTAGTCGCCCTAGCAAAATAAAGAGAACAGACTCATATACGTACCAACTGGTTTTCTTTACCACAGTCAGACAAAGAGGAGGCTACTGATATAATCAGCTTGTCTCTTTCTAATTCTTGTACAAGCTACAAGCCCACACATCTCAAAGTACACTCGATTCCCTCTTAAGTTACCAAATCCGTGCATCATCTCGCTTAAGTCGCGAAATTTATTCTCTCTTAAGTCGCAATCATAACCTCAACTTTTCCGTGTTTTTAGTTGCAAAAAAGAAATATATAGAGAGATACCACAGCACTTGTTATAATAAAAAATGAGCCAGCTGAACGAAAAAATCAACGTAATGTTAGCGATAATTTATGAACAATCGGACCTATATTCCTCGCGACTGCTCTGGGCGATGATGTCATGTGGACATCGTCCGAATGCAAGGTTTTGCTGCGTAGGCAGACCCTTGGCCAGGCAGGAACGACTGGGAGAATACGCGGGCATTCGGCATTCGGCATTATCTACTCAACAGTAACGCACATCGCTTGTTGATTTCCGATTTACCTAAATTAATATATTTTGTATATTTTTTATAATCGGATTAATAAAAATATTGTTAACAGTAAGTATACCCAGTCGTGCGTGCCAAAGTTCGATTTTCCACTTGAATGAATATTTTAAGGTTAAATATTTTTAAAAGACACTTAACCTATTTTAAAGGTTAGGTGTCCATATTTAATGTATTACACAATCATTTTTTTTCAATAAAAATTGTACATATTCATGCGAGAATCCAATTTCCAAACGTAATTTTAAAACTTTTACAGGCGGCGACTTAAGAGGGACAGTTTCGTGACATAATAGGGAAAAACGTGGTGAAATAAGAGGAAAGGTGAATTAAGCGAAGGAAACTTAAGAGGATATCGAGTGTAGCCTTTTATTACTAAATCTATGGTAATAATTTCATACAATCCATAGATAAAAGAAGAGATAGATGGAACTCTATCATAGAATTAAATGAAACCGTGAAGCGCCATCTCTTGAATTGGTCTCAAACTAATTTTAACTAATATGGCGGATGGCGCTATATTCAAAAAAATATTCAAAAATAAAATACAGTTTGCGGACTCTTAAGAGTTCCATTATGGACAAAACGTATGTATATAAGAATAGCATTATCATACTTGGTTACATAAAGTTTTTTATCCTTATCTAGCATAAACTAAATATGATTTTGCTATTCTTGTCATATAATATATATACGTTTCGTCCATAAAGGAACACTTAAAAAAAGTCCACAAACTGTATTTTAAACCGTTCCTCAAGAAATAATGTCTAAAAAATAAATTTTAAAGACATGCTGTGATGAAAAAGGAGGATATTTGAGATATTGAAACCATTAAATACCAAAATCAATTGTTTTAGATGTAAGATTCCTTTATTCACAACCACATTTATACGCATTCACAATCACATTTATACACAAGACACAATCACATTTAAGTATAAATTATTTCCAACTAGCCATTTATATAAACTAAAAAAAGTAAAGGAATAACTTTCTTTACATGAAGTTTCATTTATAACACACATCTGGTACCAGTTCTAGTTCTCCTTCTTTTAATGTAATATTAACTCAACTAATTTCTGTCTCAAATAAGAATATATAATACCCAATAAACAAATAAAACACAAAATAAATTAACACATGGAAACAAATTAAACACAAAACTACAAAACTTAGGTTTGTTTTGGTTTTACTTAGAACCAATTCAATCGATACGCCCAGATAAATATTGACGTAAAAACATAAATCACATTATAAATATTGAACATTTGGGCGAATGGACTGAACTAGTTCTTCAGGACTACCAATCTCTTTTTTTTAACAGTACCAACTATACATAACTAACCAAGCTGGTTGCGCCATCTATGGAATTGGTCTCATACTAAATATCACATTTCAGGTAGGCTCATAAGAGTGAACAGCCCCTGATACAATCTTCCCAAATGTACATCCTACTTCCATAAAATAATATTCAATGATTCATACCTATTTCTTGAATTTATTTGACATCTAACAAAATAGGTTAGGTACATTTTGAGTATATGGTGTTTTGTGCTTTAAATAAATATTTTAATTCAATCTGGTAACGTGCTTGTAATACTGATCTAATCAATGATTGCAGTAGTTATGATTCGTATCACACATTTAAAAATAATTAGGTATCATTTCACAATTTCATGTTTTGATTCTCTTTTTAGGGTGTTGATTCTGCACGAAAAAAAAGTATGATGGAATACCATGAGCTTGAGGGATGTTCAGGCATTAAGTCAGAGAAACTTGATATTAAAAAAGGAGGAAGGTGAATGTGACGGGTAACTACGTAAAACATTATACAATAACGTGCCATCTGTGACACCACTTCTGAATTTTGATTTCAAAGTATTTTCAAAACAGTACCTGCTACCGGGTTAATTACCCCACCTACATATTTTGAAGGTAGCCAATTACCCATTATGCATATTTGAAAAACAATTTTTCAAAATTTAATTGTATTGCCTTGTAATAAATAATAGTAATAAACCAAAAGTGTCAGTTTCGCAGACAGCATATTAGGGTTAATACTCTGATTTTTCTATTATTATTACTATTACTATATTTTTCTATTATATAAAGTTTTGCACAACTGCCAAATGCCTTGCCCAAAGCACTCTAACGATAAAACGGTGAAGCTCAGATGAAGCGAGAAACATACCTTGTTCTTCATCATTCACACATCAAAATTCACCTGATCCGGATTTCAATTCGATGACATGATTGAGACCCAATTAGAGATCTAATAATATCGAAATCCGGATCTGTGGCTTTTGATGTACGAGTGATAAAAAACGAGAAATATTTCTAATTTCACCCGAGTAATAGGGAATTTATATGTGTTACGCCACCTGGTGGTTGTTCAACAAACTAATTACTGTGCCACTGTGTATCGAAATGTCCGCTGGTATCAATTCAAGAAAGAAAACAGGAAGTTTACATGGTGCATGAATTAGTTGAAAAGCAATGCATAAATAGATGGAAGATTGTAAATTAAAAATGAAAACGGAAGATAGGAAAAGCAGTTAGTAAATATTATATAAGGACATCTTTGTTTTCTTCATTTTGCTGAGGGTGACAATTTTTATCGATTTTAAGTAGATCAAAGTCTTTGTATTTTAAGGTTAATGTAAAGGCATTATAATTTTTGCCAAAAATTAAAGCGGAAATATTGAAAAAACTGCAGTACCTTCAAAAAAATTACCTTTGCGAAAGAACATGATGGAAAGAAAAATTTGCAATGAAAGATTGAAGATACCTACTCAGTTTGATGTTCGACATTCTATTTAAAAATATTAATATATTAAACAATTTCATAAGAAAACATATATACCTTATAGGAAATGGTTTTACTTTACCTATCATAACAACATCGTACATGACATAATAACAGGGAAGTAATGGCACAGTAATTAGTTCCAAAATTAAATCCTAACGTATATAAATGTAGTTTAAACTCAGGATGAAATTAGGTGAGGCAGTTAGATTCTAATAAAACCAGCCATTTTACATATCGGTAACTATTAAGCGGTAACACTACCGTTTGGGGTCAAAATTAAGGCTCATTTTCTCGAATTTGTTGTAGAAGGCAAAACAATTTATTGAAATTCGGTTTTTTGGACATCACTACACATCTCTTAAAGTACACAAAGATATTTTTTTTAGTCATTTAAAAACAAAATGGCGGCACAACAGCTCTCGGAATGAAACATCTTTTTTTATGACCTCCCTGGCCGTAAACCGCCAGGTCTCAATTGTGTA
This sequence comes from Aromia moschata, assembly GCA_029963805.1. Classification (NCBI taxonomy): domain Eukaryota; kingdom Metazoa; phylum Arthropoda; class Insecta; order Coleoptera; family Cerambycidae; genus Aromia; species Aromia moschata. The sequence continues at coordinate 132,121 of JAPWTK010000391.1, forward strand.
TCTAGAACAAAAAACCAAAAAAGATTTTGAAATGACAGAAAAATCTAGCAAACGACCGTAGAACTTTTCAAAATATTGATTTTAAAAAAAAATGGCGTCAGTTTGAAGAAAAAAACACGTTTTTTCGAAAAAACGGCCGAAAATCGACTATAATATCGGTAAATTTTCATAAAACAAAAAGTTCTACGGGCGTTCACTGGAACATTTAATCTTTCAACTACAGTTAAAATTTCAAGTCACTTAGTTTAAAATTGTAAGTGCTAGCTTTACGGCCAGCTCGAAAAACATGGTTTCGAGAAAAACTCATTTAACATTTCAAGTGTGTATATTTCAATGTAATTTTTATTTACCACTAATCGGTGATGCCTGGGCCGTACAACTGTCCTTCTAATTCAAGGTTTTCATGCTGTCCATCTGCTGTTTCCTGCTCTCATGTCCTAATTCAAGTCATACCGTGTTTACGAAGGAATAGTGACCTCTACCACACCGATATCGAACGCGCACAAATTACTAGTTAAACAGCACCGTGACTTCACTCGGAAAACCAAATTTTTCGACCACTTTAAAAATTTTCCAGCACATAAAACCTTTTGGAAATCATTTTTGGATAGTTAAAGAAACATTTAAGCCAAAAAAAAAATAATAAAAAAAAATATACAAGGTAGTGTTACCCCTTAAAATAAATATAATAAATAAAATAATATATTTTTTTAGGAACGGAAATGACCCTCTTTCACTAATCCATTCCAGTTTGATGTCTTTTGACAGTAGTGAAGTCGAACCCTTTGCGGATAAATATCAATGCAAACATTGCCCTTATACGACCAAATGGAAGAGATATTTGACCAAACATGCAGTCATTCACCAAGACGTTTCCGAGATAAAGACCTATGACTGCCAATTTTGTTCCTATAAGGCGAGACAGAAAAACAACTTGATGAGGCACATGTTGATTCACCAGGACACCTCCGAGATGGCAACTTTTGACTGCAAGCTTTGCTCCTACAAGGCGAAGCTGAAGAGTTATCTGATGAGGCACATGTTGATCCACCAGGAGGCTTCCGAGGTGACGACTTACCAGTGCAAGCTCTGCCCCTACAGTGCCAAGCTGAAGAACAACTTAAACAGACACATGTTGATCCATAAGGACGTGTCCGAAGTAAGAACTTACCAATGTGAGCTTTGTCCGTTTAAGACGAAATGGAAAGATTATTTGTCAAAACATGCGCTTATTCACCAAGACGCTTCCGACATAACGACTTACGACTGCACACTTTGCTCCTACAAAGCCAAACTGAAGATCTGTCTGACGAAACACATGTTGACCCACAAGGATGTGTCCGAGTTAACGACTTACGACTGCAAATTCTGTCCCTACAAGGCGAAAATAAAAAGCAGCTTATCCAGACACATGTTGACCCATCAGGACATCGCCGATGTGGCGACTTACGAATGCACAATATGCCCTTACAAGACGAAATGGAAGGGAGACTTGTCCAAACATTTACTGACTCACCAAGACGCTTCCGAGGTGACGACCTACAACTGCAACTTCTGTCCCTACAAATCGAAATTAAAACAGAGATTGAACAGGCACATGTTAATTCACCAGGATATTTCCGAGGTAACGGCTTATCGGTGCAAACTGTGCCCTTACCAGACGAGATGGAAGAGGGATTTGTCCAAACACGCGCTGATTCACCAAGACGTTTCCGAGGTGACGACGTACGACTGCCACCTTTGCTCTTATAAGGCGAAAGTAAAACAAAGATTGGACAAACACATGTTGACTCACCAAGACATTTCCGAGGTGACGACTTACGAATGCACGATATGCCCTTACAAGACGAAACGGAAGGGAGATCTGACCAAACACGTGCTGGTTCACCAAGATGCTTCCGAGATAATGACTTACGACTGCAACTTTTGTTCCTACAAGGCGAAATTAAAACAGAGATTGATCAAACACATGATGGTTCACCAAGATACTTCCGAGGTAACGCCTTATCCTTGTAAACTTTGCCCCTACAAGGCGAAGTCGAAAGGATATCTGACCAAACACATGGCGTATCACCAAGATGATTCTGCGGTAACGACTTACGAATGCAAAGTGTGTCCTTACAAGGCGAAACGGGAGGGAGATTTGTCCGAGCATGTACTGATCCACCAAGGCGCTTCCGAGGTGATGGCTTATCACTGCAAATTTTGTCCCTTTAAGACGAGAAGGGAGGAAGATTTACCCGAACATGTGTTGCTTCACCAAGATGCTTCCCAGGTAACAACTTATAGATGCAACTCTTTGTTCATACAGTGTGGAAAAAAGTATTTTTTTCTTGTAAAAATACTCAAAGGGGTCAAAAGGTATTCTAAATTTGTCATATTTTGAGATATTTCAGCTCTATGTACAGTGGCGTATAGAATTTCCATTCTAAATTGAAAATAGGTAGAAAAAAGCAAGGTTGTCAGATATATTTTCTAAAATTGCTAAGCTCACTATACAATTATACTTCATACCTCAGTAAATTGTTAGTTCGTGACGTTCTTAGAAAGCTAGTTTGGAAATATTTAAAAAAAAATACATAGATATAAATTTATTAGCATTAAAATAAAGCAAAAAACTGGACGTTTTCCACGAAACACCGAACTACTACACTTTTCTCGACGCGTTTCACCAACCAAGTTGGCATCTTCAGGAGAAGATTAAAACTTCAGTTTTAATCTTTGTTTAACGTTTTCGGGATTCAATGTTTAATAGAATGGAATATTTAATTTTTTAAATTTCGCGCTTGATAATCGTTGATCGCGTTTGATATGCGTTGTTATGCCAACTGGCAGCAGATCCAAAGTTACCGTGTTTATTACTAGGGTCCTGAAAGTGTGCCACAACGCAGGGTCGGCACTATTCAATTATATAATTCGATAATCACTATTCGATAATCAAAATATAAACCATATTTTTTACGCGCCTTATAAATTACATACACATGTATTTCTTGCCCGTGCATCCGTACACGCCACTGACCGTGCCTGGTAACGCGCACTGGGACCCTAATACCCCACTCCCACGCGGCACACTTTCCGGACCCTATTTATTACTTGACATTTGTTGAGAGTTTAAAATTACCTTAAATTGGCTTTAATAATTTCTACAGTTAATTCTATTTCTCAAAAAGAATGAACTTTTAAAATCACCTAGAAATCGTAATCCTACCAAGAGGTTACAAATAACATTTATAACAATTGATATTTATGTAGAAAAAAACTAGATTGCACTATTTGTACTGAATGGTGTTTGTGAGAGTCTTAACTTTTTTTATGTATTTTTTTAAAAATTCCAAAACTTTCGTGTGCCTTTTTCTACTAATTTTTCCTCCCATTACAAAAAAAAGTTTACTACCTTTTAAAACATATTTACTAACTTTTACTTTTGTCTTGCTTTTTTTTTTTTATACTGGCATATTTATGCACCGTCTTTTAAAATATATAAATTTTTAAAATTAATAACCTTAATGTTGAAAAAATAGGTTATTTAACAATAAACAATCAAATAATCCATCCATATGCTAGTCAAAATTATTTCTAAATACTGAATAATTTTATAACAATCTGGCATCAGTGCGAATTAAAACTTAAACACATGTTGGATGACTTGCATCGGTTTTTATTTTGTATGAAGTATAGAAGTATATCATTAAGTAGAAGTATTTCAAAAGATGGCTAATTTAAAAATGATTTTGACACATTCGAGCTTTTTTTGTAAGGAAAAAAATATTTTGCGAGATTTTTCAGGCGGTCCAGACTTTTTTTTCACACTATGAGGTGAAGACTGAAAAGCAATTTGACGAAACACATGTTGATTAGTATTGTTAGAGCATTATAAATATAGGTTTATATAATTTTATTTTATTATATAGAAACCAATTTAAACCCAAGATACAATTTCGCCGACATATTACATACTATAAACATGGTATTTTGAAGGGAATAATATTGTACTTTATTTGAAAGAATTTAAATTTGTTTGATGAAAAGTATTACTTTAACACTCATAATGTGTCATAAGGGACACCTAACGGTAGGAAAACAGATGAATATACATAACACCTTTATCTCTAAATTTTATACCACTGTCTAAACATTAATTTTGATAACAGTTTTGAATTTTTTTATGAAAAGGAAAAAATGTTTTTCAAAAATGAAATCTTCCATGGAAAAGCTTTCCATAAGAATTCATAAAAGTTATTTATGAAAATAAAAAATAAAATCATAATGTTGACATCCCTTGGTTATCAATAAAGCCGGCTAAACAGCATGGCGGCCCACAAAGTTTTCAGTGTTAACAGTTCAGTACCAGGGTGTTGCAATTTATAAAGAGATGTGTTAAACTTTTAACACATCTCTTTATAAATTGCAACACTGTTGCAAATTATGTTGAGATTGATATTATTAACCCTGTTATTTACTTTGAAATGTGTGAAAACTTTATGCCCACCGCCCGGATCTGCCGGCTTTCAACTCAGTTTTCTGAGTTAATCTGAGCGTATGGTAGGTGCTGCTGAAACAAATGGAAGTGTTACAATGTACCTTTAGGTCTTAAAGTGTCTTCAACAATGTGGTCTGGGTTGATCTCTTGGAAGCATGACCAACATACGCTCTCTTAAACTAAACTACTCGTCAAAATTAACGTAACACTTTTTAGATGAGCGCCATTTTCCAGCGCCTCCAGATCATCGCTACATCTACCCCCCCACTCACCCCCTCTGGTTCCACCACTGTTGGAGGCTACGTGGGCAGTCGTTTGGTCTGTAATTCATGTCCTAGCATCACATGAAGCATCTCGAAGTTGACTGGACTCGCTAGGGCCCGTCGATTGGGCGACAAAAGTAGAATTCCACCCCCCAATCTACCCCTTGCAAATTTGCTAGGTTGAGGTGATGTAAGCAGGTCTCTTACACGTGGGGTGACTTAGAAAGAGTTCCTGAGTAAGCCTGACCCCATTCCGGCCCACTCCGAGTAGTTTGTCTCTTTCAAATCCTTTGTAACCCAGCACCTTGTTTTTAACACCCTTCAAAAAATGTTTGAGTGGGCGAAAATTCTTAAATGAGAGGTCGTTGGGAAGGTGCAACCTTCCCTTACACTTGTGCGAATCGATAATCGTGAAATCCGTGAGAGAGACGCTCAATGAGCACGACAAGTGTTCCTTGCAGCTTGGGCAAGCGAACGCCCGACTTTTCCAACGCCTGGAAGGTAGACCACACCTAACACATGTCCAGTGTCACGTAATTTTTTGGAGCTTGACAAATACTTTTTTTAAGTTTTCAATTCAGTAAAAGATTTGTTCCGTCTTTTGAACTCTGTAACCCAAAGTTAGGTTTTTCTGTTACTGTTAAACAATGTTTTCTCCATCAACAAATGCCTAAAGCACAACTAAAAGCTGAAAAAGGTCGAATTTCGCTGACAAAATTTATGCAAAACCGACCCTTCCGTCACCCTATTTGCCGTGACACTGGACAGGTGTTGTCAGGGGTGGCCTACCTTCCAGGCGTTGGGAAAGTCGGGCGTTCGCTTGCCTAAGCTGCAAGGAACACTTACTCTTACTCACGGATTTCACGATTATCGATTCGCACACGTGTGAGGGAAGGTTGCCTACCAACTACCTTTCATTTAAGAATGTTTGCCCACTCAAAAATTTTTTGCAGGGTGTTAAAAAAGAGGGTGCTTGGACACAAAGAAGGATTTGAAAGAGATGAACTACTCGGAGTGGTCCGGAATCGGCTTACTCAGGAACTCTTTCTAAGTCACCTCACGTGTAGAGACGTGCTTACATCCCCTCAACGTAGCACATTTGCAAGGGGTAGATTGGGGGGTGGAATCTTACTTTTGGCGCCCAATCGACGGTCCCTAGTGAGTCCAGTCAACTTCGAGATACTTCATGTGATGCTAGGACATGAATTACAGACCAAACGACTGCCCACGTAGCCTCCAACAGTGGTGGCACCAAAGGGGGTGGGTAGGTGTAGCGATGGTCTGGAGGGATGTTTGAATAGTCTCCGGGTGAAAATTGGCTGTGACGCTCCAGATCAAATTATTTTAGCAGCATTTGGATCAATGAAACCGCCAACCAGTGGTTAGAGCATGTTAAACCCAGCATAACTGCAGAGGGATGAATCACGGGGGCTGGAAATGGGTTGAAAGGGTGGGGCAGCGACCAAACGCTCAGGGCTTGTTGGAGAGGTCGTAATGTATGCCAGAATATTGTTTTTACCCGACAGCGCCCTTCTTAATCCATTTTGTAGGACTCTGAAGTTGCCTTCAAAATCTTGCGAATTGGTTTTTGGGGTGTGAACAGCGAATAGTTTAAGTCACAGTATAGCGACTTAAAAACAACCCTATGGGCTACCGGAATTTTCAAACCGCAATCTAGTTCAAACAGAACGAAAATGGCACTCATCTAAAAAGTGTTACGCTAATTTTGACGAGCAGTTTATAATAGATGGGGCAACGACATCTAGTGTTCGGTAGCAGAGTAAGGCAATCTAAACCACTATTAGCTGCTTCGAGTACAGTCTAATGGAATTATTACAGCTCTTGTTGAGAATGTGCACTTAAGCCGATGCTCGTTGTGCCCCGCAGACTAGTCATTCCATTAGTCCTGTTTCCTTGAAGAATTTAAGGACAGTTTCTAGTAGAGTATCTGTTACTTCCTTTTGGTTCTATTGTTGGAAAAAAATTGGAAGGTGTCACAGAAGCCACTGTCCAATAAGATCATAATCACTCCTATTGACTTACTTGCTATCTGTTAAGAGCACTCACATGGTATGGTAAATGTGATGATACTGATGATTTTTGTATTACACATTTTTTTAAAACCGTTAAAAACTACAGAAGAGATTCTAGGACCTGTAGAATTAGGTAATAGAAAAACAAATGTATTAAAATAGTTGTCTGTGTTAGATTGTTATTAGAGTTGTCAATATCCATTTTTAAAACATGCATGTATAATGTACAGAGCGCCCGTTGTCATCTTAGCAGATAGGGAAACAGTGAGTAAACAAGTTGTCATGGGATAGACGGACTACGAAAGTTTTAGCAGATAAGAAATGGTGACTGTCGAAAGTGGGCGAGGCTCGACGGACACATCCCCAAGACGAGACAAACTTACAAGATGGCTGCTGTTCAAATTCGCCGAAAAAGACGGAGTGGGGGCTAACCAATAAGATTATGGCCACATATAACGCCTAAGAATTCATCTATATTCTGTTATGTTTACATTTCTTCACACTCCTACTCACTTACTATCTGCTAATATCACAACGGCCACTGTATGTCTTAAACAGCACTAGTTATTGCTAATGATTTTATTCTTTTTTCTTAGGATACGAAATCCGAACATAACCAACAAAATGGTATGATGGAATACCAAGAGTTTGAAGGATGTTTGACCATTAAGTCGGAGAAACTTGACATTAAAAAGGAAGAAGATGAATGGGATGGGTAATCGATTTCCGTCTTCAAGTTAAACAATGGCATTCCGGAAACGAAGGGAAACACATTCAGCAATTATTTATATTATTTGAAGAGAACATAGACTTTGAACATATTGACATCTAAGTTGTAATTTTAAATAAACTCATATGTATTATTATACTTAAGTCATTAACGTCAAATTCAAAATAAAACAATATTTGAAATTATGTTGCGTTTTGCTGTTGAAAAGCTATTTTTTATTAGTTATAGAAGGCTACAGTTTAGTTTATATCCCAGAGATTCCGACACCAACCACAACAAATGCCGCGTTCTCATCTTATTACTGGCAGTACCAACAGTACTGTGAATGCTGTTCTGATATATGCAACAGTAAACTTTCATAGCACATTCATGGTCATATATTCATCATCACTTCCTGCTTTTGTCACTACGAATCGTGAGGTAAGGCATTCACAGTAGAAATATGACTGCATATTTGGAAAAACTAAAAACTTTACTAAGAAATTATACCTGTATCTACTACGGAATCCAAATTTACTTTGTGCAACTGTAACTACATTATGAGCTAATTTTTCTCAAGCGGTCTTCCCGTGATGTCATCACATGCATGTGATCTATGGCAAAAATACGGATGCTGTATGGCCTAGTTTTATAATTGGGAATTACAAGTTTAATTAAGTCATTGTAACTTAGTGTTGTTAAATAACCGATCACTTATTATAAATGACCGATGTATGACCGTCATTATTTGTATTGTTCATTTTCGAACGTTTTTTTTTTTTGGAGTGAAACTTGTTTGAACCTATTGGTTAAAGTTAGAGGATTATTTGAAGACCAAACACAGTCATCTTACGTAACAAAGGCATGAAGCTGAGCCTGATACACTTTCTTGCAAAAAATACAACGTCCATGTTTTCTGCCATATATTATTATGGAAACGTTTTTGTAATATCTTCGACCGGCACAGTCTATTTTAGGCATTTTAGTTTTCTCATTTGGACGTGATCTAAACTGAAGTATATACCAAAATTAAATTTTGAGGGGTAAGTTACTTCAAGATATGCAAAATATGCAAAAAAAATAGTGCCAAATTTAAAATTTTAAAAGTGACTAATCCAAACCTATATACACTCAACATCCACATATCCGAACTCCAAATTTCCGAACTCACGACATTTCCGAACTTTTTCTCACGATATTTCCGAACTTGTACTTCCACATAACCGAACTTGTCGCTGATTGGTTGACGACAAAAAACCGCGAAATTTGAAATGAGAAAAAATGTGAACACAATAATGCGGTTATTATTAAACATTTCGATTGTCACAGAATTCAATAAAGAGGAAACCGCCCTCCCTCAGCAGCACACCTGAGACAGGTTCTACAAGAGTTCTTCTTTGTACAAACCAGTGGAAAACACTTATTTCAAATGGCGTATCATAAGTACCGATGCACTTTTTTATGTCAATCCGTCCACTCAATTTTCGTCTTTTTTTCAACTTCCGACAAGTAAATTTCTTTTTTCCCAAGAATTTCTGCCACTGACGATTTACAAATATTGTACATCTTACATAGATCAACATTTTTAACACCATTTTTTTTTGTAATTTATCAAATCCAGCTTTTGCTCCAAGGTTAGCCTCTTAGCAGGCTCTTTTCTCTGCAAATAAACAGTACAATAATGTTTGTTTTGTATCACGGTTTTCTTAAAAATACATATTTTTTCATCATTTTTTCATTTCAGTTTTAAATTATTATAGGTTACGTCAACAAAATGTTCAATAAAACAAACCTTTACTTTGAATTACAAAATAATTACCTGCATCACTCTCTCCTTTGCACCTGACATTTTTTTTTTGTTTAGAAAAACGTTCTTTTATTAACATGTACACATGTATGTATGTATTACATTTGCATAAAAACCTCGAAAAACAAAGAAAAGCACTAGAATGATCCAGAAAAACCCTTTGTGCATGCGCCAGCGGTTCGGTAATCCCGAGGTGACGAGAGTTCGGAAATGTGGAAGTCTGCGGAACAGAAAAGTTCGGAAATGTGGATGTTGAGTGTACATAGAAGCCTGGTGACCGCAGTGACCGCAGTCCTTATGTAATGACCGCTGATATGGCTCACAACATTAAATGTAACCTTATAATGTATTGTGAGTCAACGGTCTTATTTTAGGCTAAAATTGTATTAGCTTTTATGGGTAAGTTCTTTTGAGTGTTATTTTTTGTAACATTGACTTAAATATGGCCCTGGCATTTAATAAAAAAGTTTATCTCCTAGTACATCACCTGTAACCCTACTCTGCCTTACTTTAATACCCTACCATACATTACGAAAGCAGAAGATCCTACAGCACTTATTTACTTAAAAGAAAGAAATACCTACTTCATTTCAAGTCACTTACTCATTCAGCTTTGCTTTTGCAATCTATATATTTTTAACCCGAAACAGAAATAACATTGATGTGGAATACCTACGCCTAACAAAAACCAGAAATGGATCAAATTATTATTCGGTAAAACTTTTTAATGCATTACCCAGTGAGATCAGAAACTGAAATTTTGACCAGTACAAGCGATTCTTTAAAAAAAATTCTAACAGAAAACCCTCTATATGAAATTAAAGATTTCTTTCTTTTTGGATTTTAGTAACCTACGATAATTCTAAAACTTTCATTTTGACTAGTATTGATGTTTCGTTTTTGTATATATTTTTATTTTGTACTTTGTGTTATTTGTATTTTATTTTTGTATTCTTGTTATTTTTATTTATAAAATTGTACAATTTGACCTGTGTAAACACTACTAAGTGTATAACACCAATGAATCATTTATTTATTTATTTATTTATTTATATTTATTTATTCATAAATTTTCGATTTATATAAAAAAACATTAATAATCAACAAGAGATATTGACCCCATAATTTATATACACGGCTAAAAGAGCCTACGAGCTCGGGCCTCGCTATGGGCGTCGCTTAGCTACATCAGTTTATTTCTATGCTTGGTCCAGTTAATCTGTCAGTGGTAATAGGGGGAGAAATGAGAGCTCTATATCACCCCCCCCCACATTTCTTGACTAGATCGTCCACTTCTTGTACTGGACAAACCGGTTAAGTTAATAACCGGTCACCTACAAATCAGATTATTCAGGTTACCCGGTGACAGGTTTTTCCCAATCGGTTTTGTAAGTGACCTTGAACGGCTTATGACCTAACTGGTTTTGTAGGTGACCGGTTATTGACCTAACCGGTTTGACCAGTCCAAGAATGTGGACAACCTTGACCTGAAATGTTATGGGGGGGTTAAAAAAGTGTTGGGGGGGGGGTACAAAAAGTGGTTGGGAAATATGATGAAGGGAGAGTAAAAAAGTGGTGGCTGGGAGGTAAAAAGGGGGGGGGGTGATATAGAACTCATTTCTCCCCTACTAGTGGTCAATTCTTCTGTTTCCTTCTGCACGTCCCACCACCGGAGATAGGTTTCCTGTTCTCATACATTATAAATCGGTGGATACAACCCCGTTTAGTCTAGTTAATCTGTGCCACAGACTAATAATTTAAAATCTAACCTAAATGTTCTATCGGAGAGTTTTTAAATTTAGCGATGGATCCACCTCCACCATAGAAAACCATGCTACGCGGAGCATGGTTTTCTATGACCTCCTCCAATATGTTTTATTTCTCTCTAACTTTAAACATAACAGAGGACGGAAATACTTCTAGATGAAATTGAGGGATCTACATACCGCTTAATTTAGAAACTCTCGGTGTGATCTAAATCTAAATTGTTATTCTGTGCTATTGTTGTGAAGTTTGTTTATCGTCGAATAGTGGTTTTTATTATTAAATAAAACAAGAACAAATGTTTAGAATTCCCGATTAAATTCAGTTATTAATTAGCAAATTTTTAACAATGTGGGAGCCGTCTACTGTTGCCGAAAAAAAAGTTTAATGCAGAAACTAATAGTAAGACTTTAAGGTTAAATTTATAACTATGTTTTTAGACCTCTAGTTAATGAGAATTGGCTAGTACCAAATAATTTTATTTAAGCTATATATATGGTGTTCCTCTAAATCTCTGACCAAGATGTACATAAATTCTATAAAGTTGTTTGTAATTTTTTTTTATTACGACAAACATATTTCACGCTTAAACCAATGTAAAATTGAGTCGGCTACGAATTATATTCCCAATAGAGTAGACGGAAAAAAAAACAAATAAAATAAGAACCTGTAGGAATGAGATAATCCTACAATTTTAATGTTATTGAAAATAATTGTGTTCAGGGTATTATAAATATAAATAAGTACCTATTTATTACAATCAAAGAAGTTAGTAAATTGAGTAGATCGAATTTATTATTTTGATTTAAACACGATTATATTTCATATTTTTGTTCGATTTATTTGAAGGTAGGTGACATTAATTTTTAATTTTATTTTAGGGCTAATAGGAGAAAGACAGTTACACGAATTCAGTTTATTTCTAGACACGTTTAACGAAACTACAACGAAATATAAAAATAAGTTTGTAAACTGTTACTATGTAACAGTGCAGCCAATATTAATAGAAGTAAGTATTTTGAAAGGCCGTGTTTACATTGAGTTTCATTACATTCAAGAAAATATTAACGTGTGGTTTGTTTAACATTCATTAGTAAAGTTGGTATACGGCAACACAACACATAGGTAACTTGCTGAAATATTGTTAACTCTTTCTACCAAACTTCGACAAGAAAAACTAAAAAGGTTCTTGTCAAAGACCAAAAAAAGTACAAATTGCTTTGTAATTGAGGACCCTGCTGCAAGAACGATGCAGCTCCATTTTCAACGCGTGACGAGGTTAGCTGCTTATAATTTCGCTAAAAATAGTCAGCATTATTTAACGCAAATTCCACACATCTCAGTGCATGGAGTATACATACTGACATATGCTGAGCTGCGTTGAATTTGCGTTAAATAACGTCTAATATTTTTATCGAAATTATAAGCAGCTAACCTCGTCACGCTGAAAATGGAGCTGCATGGTTCTTGCAGCAAGCTCCTCAATTATTCTTATTAGTCTACTTACTTTCTTGATTTAGTAGTTTAATTAACACTAGTTTATTCAGACATGGAATATTTGCAGTAACTCTCTGAAACATGACATATTTTATCATTTTTAGGAGCAAGTGTACAAAAATGAATCAATTTTAAGCTTAGTCCATTCAGATAATACCATTTTGAGTAGAATTTTGGCTGTGTTGGGAGGAATGTGTAGAGAAATAAGGTTGTTATTAAATGATGCCGATGGAATGTACCAGCAATTTATATTTTATAAGGAAGGTAAGTTGACCGCGAATAAAGGCAAATAAAGAAGTGTATGACCGATGTCATCTGTGCACATAAAGTGTCACATTAACAATGTGACACTGTCAACCAATTAGTTTTTGTTTTAAATACGATTTCAACAGGGACAAATAAGTCTTGGAGCGATAAGTTACAAAGGATAAGTTCATATGGTTGGTAATGTTGTGCCAAATGCTTTGTAAAACTGCATAAAAATCAATAATAATGATAATTAAAAAAAAAAACGTTTCATCCTTATTCAATTTTAATGTCATTGCATTTACAATAATGAGCTATGTTTTAGGAAATGGAAAGGATCTGGAGCATTTGCATATTAGTAAGATTCTTGAGTCGTTGCAGAAAATGCATCATTTTATTATTAGATCTCAACAAGTTATAATACTAACGTTAAAACAGCTTAGTGCGATATTAGGAAAGGGTTTCTACGTTACCAGCAGCTACACCAGTTTTCCTGTGAGTAAAAAAGTTACATAAATCGACTTAAAATTAATCAGTTATATAATAATTTTTAACAATTGTAAGATAACTTTACAAGAAAAACAAGAATGATAACACTACCCTGCAAGATGTTGCCCCTGGACAATGAACAGTTGATTTTGAAGTAATTTTTTCCACTGAAAACAAATTCGGGCTCAGAATTGCTCTATCACTTCAGGTTTTTGAGATACTCTAACCTAAAAGTACAAAAACCACTGTTTTTTGACATATTTCAGGTTATGTAGCACCGCGATTTTTTTTCTCAAAAAAACTATGTGTGGGATCTTAAAGTATAAGTCTTCTTTTTTCAAATGCCGTTGAGTTTGCTCAAATATCTTTTTTTTTTCGCCGAGATATTGCATTTTGAAATTTTCATGTTTTGTGATTTTTAATATATACACTGTGTCCCATTTTAATCTTTCCAGCTCAATATTTCGTCGAGGAAGCCCCAAATCGAAAAATGACCTTACAAAAGTTGTAGGGTTTGAAGGGGGCCATCGTTTGGTGACCTCAAATTTGACCTTGACGATGTCCTTCAAGGTTATTTGAAGGTCAAATCGATTTTTTAAATAGAAACCCCTATTTTTGACAAGGGATCCAGAAAGAGCACAAAATTTTACGTTGGAAAATGCTTTTCCGGTTTTTTTATGACCTTTAGAGGTCATTTCAAAGTCATAATCGAAATAACCCGAAATTTAAAGGCAAAAACTCATAGAAATCGTTGATTTCATAAGAAAACATTAACTGATGACTTTTAGTTTGACATTGACTTTGACCTTGAAAGTCAATGTCAAACCAAACTGAAACCAGACATGCTGAAGGTCTGTGTTTCCAACTCTCATCTCCAAAACTGCAAACTTTTAAATAAAAAAGAAAAAGAGAGAAAGACCGACATCAATAGCAACGGTAAGTTAAAATTGTTGTGTTTTTATGACGGAACGACGTTTTGCATGTACTTGGAGATCGAGCTGGTTCATGGAATCTGTTTGCAACTATTGTAAACAAAGTATGCGCAAACAAACGCAAGAGCATATTCCTACGTAAAATTGTGTGCTCTTTCTGAATCCGTTGTCAAAAATAGGGGTTCCCATTTAAAAAATCGATTTGACCTTCAAATAACCCTGAAGGACATCGTCAAGGTCAAATTTGAGGTCACCAAACGATGGCCCACTTCAAAAATATTGAGCTGGAAAGATTAAAATGGGACACGGTGTATTGAGAACAAATCTTGAACATGGCAAACCATGTTTTTATTCATGCGAACGCGGTATTCTTGATGAGAAAATGAATTATGTGTTATCTACATATGTATTTCAGGAAATATTTAACCATTTTGGAGATCTGCTAATATGCCTCTTAAAATTGGACAGTCTGTTAGAATTGCAAATTTTTAAGGACCACTGGTTTTTGTACAGAAGGCTAATTAAAAAGCGTATCTCGCAGTCATGCAAAGTATAACTTTGACAGACAGCAGTTACAGTTATTCGATAAGAGTTTAACGGTGCTTGAAAATGATTTATTGATGGGGAGAATACTAAAGGTTGGTATTCTAATTAGTAGAGCTCGGATGTTAATAATAGATGCGTACTTTACCAGGGGTGGCTTCAGGATACCACTATGAGTAACGTTACGAAATATTAAACAGGTCGTACCTTACTGCCACTCGAGTTTCCATAAATCATCAATAACATGGATTATTGCAGTAAAAAATAATGTAACATCGCTAGGTAGCGATCTGTGTTTACAGTAACTGTGCCGTCCATTTTCACGAAAGAAATAAGGTCCAATAATAAAGTTTCGCTTAATTCTGTGAAACCGTGTTTGAATCACAGAATGGCCCGTTTCAATGAAGGTGTAAACAAACACGCAATGAGCTGTAATTCACGGCTCCATTAGGGTGATTTTTTTTTCAACTATTTTTTATTTTTCCAGTCCCCACTTGAAATTTTTTTGAATAGGTCGAAAAAAATCCCTGAAAGTTACAGCCCTTAATATTAATTTTTAAGTACTTTCCCAAAGCGTGAAGAAAATTTTTTTTCCGTTTAAAATACACGTAAATCGATTTTTTTTTAATTTCTATAGCTCAGTCGCATTTTATGCTATTACATTGTCTTAGTCTCGATTTACTCAGAATAACACACTCTATAAAAGTGCCCATTGCAGCGAAAATGTAACTTGTACTGGTGAGTTGGGTGCAGTCGCTGAAGTTGATTTTTACCCAAAATTCTCGTTTTTTTTGCTGTTATCTCCGAAATTATTAATTTTATCAAAAAAATGTAAATGAAAAATTTGTTGGAAATTTAATTTACTACAAAAAAGGTCCTATAGACCAAATTTCTGAGATCAATATTTCTTGAGATATTAGACTTTAACGAGTAGTACAAAATTTTTACGGTTTATCGAAGCAAACGTTTGAAATTTTTGTACTACTACTCATAAGTTAAAGTCTAATATCTCAAGAAATATTAATCTCAGCACTTTGGTCTATAGGACCTTTTTTGTAGTAAATTAAATTTCCAACAAACATTTTTTTTGATAAAATTAATAATTTCGGAGATAACGGCAAAAAAACGAGAATTTTGGGCAAATATCATTTCAGCGATCCGTACCAACTCACCAGTACAAGTTACATTTTCGCTGCAATGGGCACTTTTGTAGAGTGTGTTATTCTGAGTAAATCGAGACCAAGACCAATGTAGTAGCATAAAATGCGACTGAGTTATAAGAAATTTGAAAAACAAAAATTTCGATTTTCGTGTATTTTAAATGGAAAATCTTTTCACGGTTTGGGAAAGTACTTAAAATGAATATTAAGGACTGTAACTTTTTTTTTTTTTTTTTTTCGACATATTCAACAAAATTTCAAGTGGGGACTGAAAAAAATAAAAAATTGTTGAAAAAAATCACCCTAGGCTCCATGGTAATAGAAATGGCATCTGCCAACAAGTAGATACTATCTATTCGAACTAATACTAACAAGAAGTGTAAATTATGTCCGCGTTAACACGTGCCGTGACTTGGTAAAAGTGGTGCGCACAACATGGCAGACGGGTTGTATTTCGGAATATAATGGCGTTATTTGATTGAACTACGATTGTACTATGTGCATATGTAGAGAAGTTGACGATGTACTCTATTAATGTGGAACTAAAACAGTTAGGCTAGGAAAGATAGCCAAAATAGGTCCAATTTTTTAAAAAAATTCCTCAAGCGTTAAAAAAATTGGTAATAAGGTCAAAAATAGTGCAATTTGAGTGCACTAGTTTTGGATCAAATCGGTTTGTAGGAACATAACCAAAAAAATTCATAAACGTGTGAAAAACAGTTACCGTAAAAATTAAAATTGGTTCACAACTTTTTTGCAAAAAAAAAAATAAAAACCTTCGAAAATTGCCCTTTTTTTATTATCTAATTACTCGGCCTGCGAAAGTCATAGGGACTTCCGCATAGTGACCAAATTGTAGCTCTTTTCGGCGGCTACTTACAGTAAAAAATTTTATCAAAAAATATTCATAGTAATGAGATAGTAAAAAAGGGCAATTTTCGAAGGTTTTAATTTTTTTTTGCAAAAAGTTGAGAACCGATTTAATTTTTTAAAAAACTGTTTTTCTTCGTCTTTTTAAGCGCTATAACGTGCTATTTTTTGTTTTCCTGAAATATTTTTTTTGGTACTTAAAAAGTGAAAAAAAAAACGGTTTTTCCCACGTTTAAGATTTTTTTGGTTATGTTCCTACAAACCGATTTGATCCAAAACTAGTGCACTCAAATTGCACTATTTTTTACCTGATTACCAATTTTTTTTAACGCTTGAGGAATTTTTGGAAGAAAATTTCTATCTTTCCTAGGCTAAGTCGCGTTAAGACCGGTCCTGAATCTATTATTAACAGACGGGCTCTACTAATTAGGTGTTTTATGTTATGTTAAAGATAATGTTAAGTTAGTGCAAGTAAATATGCCATTTGTTCATAGTATATTACAAATAGAAGGATTTTACCCCGACAGAACTTCAGAACCTGACTGCAAGAGTTCAAGGCGTGTCTGTTTTGCTATCTATGGCTAGTATTTTTTCTAGTAATAATGGCGCCTACTAAGAGCTTGACCAATGCCATACAACATTGTAAATATTATTTTTGTTAATTATATTGTTTTAAGGATACCCTGGAAAAATGTTTGGAAGATAAAGACTTCTACTTTCAAATGAAGAGTTGCAGTCTCAACCAAGAATTGCACGCTTTTATAAATACCCTGTTGAGCGAGTTGGAAAGAGACGAAGATGGCGTTTCTTCTGTAGAATTGTGGTTAAAGTTGAATACTTTATTTGTCTTTTATTGTAACATATTTGGGAATGCCGATAAGAAAACGACAAAAAGAATATTAGATTTGAACAAAAAGGTAAGGAGCAAATGTTACATACATAAATTATACAGTGTGTCTCAAAAGTAAGCTCCCCCTCTAACTTTTGAACGGAGCAAAATATTGACACCATGCAAAAACCAGTTGAAATTGTTCTTCTTTTACTACTTTCTAATATAAAAGTGACATAACTTACTTGATCCACCGCATAGAGGGCGCTGTCATCGTAAATTTTTCAAATAGGAAGAGGAATACTCCGATAACTTGTTTGAAAGGTATTTCAAATCTCTTTTCAACGCAGATTTATTTTTAAAATCAGTTTAGCAGTTTCCCAATAAAATGTAATTTTTGTTTTTGAAATTTTAATTTTTTTCGAAAATTACCCCTTTCCAAAATTACCATTCCAAAGTGTTCACCCTGTACTTGCTAATAATAAAAGAGTATATTTTGAAATTCTCTGAGATTGCTGAACATGTCTGGGTAATATTCGAACAAACGTCTCTAATTCTATTAAAAAATAAATAAAAAACATCTGAAATGGGTAATAATTACTTTGAATTTGACGTAACCCCACAGAAAGAAGTCTATGGGTGACATGTCGGGTGATCTAGCCGGTCATTAAAAAATCCCACATCTACTGATCCATCTATGGAGATTGGTAATAATAACAAAAGAGATTATCAGGAAAGCAGTCTGTGTGGCTTCAGGTCCTTATGTGACAGACAGAAATAACCACAGTTTGCAAACCAAACGCAATATTTATTTAATTAACTTATTACAATATGTGAATAGGTGAACGGAACTCTTGGCAGGCGGAGAGTTAGACTGGGCACTTTGCGCGGAGCTTGTGATCGCTCAGCTCTGACTAGAAAAGACTATACCTCTCGGACTTGAGTTGTCTTTTTATATTGCAACTAAACCTAAGTCGTCTTATTGTCCTGTTTTTCCTACGGGTAGGCCCAATATGGTTGATTCTTAGAGGATGGGGAACGATTAGGACAGTGGCTTAATTGGTTTATTACATTGCGACGAGAGTCTTATTTGGGCTGTTTACTTAACTATACCTGCCTTTGTTACAATTGCTTATAATATCTGAATTGCTAGGACAGGTAAAAATATGTTATTTTAGCCTGGGTCATTCGCCTGCCTTGGGATTTCCGTGATGTGCGGATGGTCACCACACAGTCGTTAAAAATTCTTTGGGCTGCATGTAAATTCCGACATGTTTCAGCTTATATTAAAACAGCTTACTTTTTTTATACATAGGTCGAATGTGACAAAACCCTCTGCGTGGTAGAGCAAATGATGTATCTCAGTTTTGTATTAGAAAGCAGTAAAAGTACACTGATTTTCAACTGTTTTTGGGGCACTTTTGAGTTGCACTGTATATAAAAATTTTGATATATATTTTTTTAAATTCGTTTTGTTCTGTTGATATGCAATATTTTTTTTTAATCAAAATTATTTGAAAATAACCATTGATTCCAATCTCATAACATTTTATGTTTTAGATATCAGCATGCACGTTAATTGGCAACATTTTATGGTATCCCGAGCAGTTTCTATTGAAACACGTACAGTCATTGTCTAAAATCATTGATGAGAAAGGAGTAGAAAGTTTCAGACTGTCGCTTATTAATGTGAAAAGTCAAAGTTTGCTGAAGGAATTTAATATACTCAGTTTGCAGGTAGGCCACATTTTGGAAGTTCTAATATACAGTGTGTCCCACTTAAGGTCTATCCACCATTCTAAAATCTTTATTTGTAGTCCGATTTTCATGAACTTTTTTTTTCATAGATAAGTCTCTTAAAAACACATTGAACGCATGATCAACGCATCCCGTGGAGTAAAGTCATGGCCAACTACGAGTCCTTTTTTTCATTTGAAAAATCAAGAATAGTAGCAATTTTTTTTAGTAAACAATTGACATCAGATTCTAACTCAGGACCATCTTAAACTGGCTTGTACTAGTTTTCATTGGGTTTGAATACAGGGTGTTGAAAAAAATTGAAATTTAAAACAATATCCATTTTTTCATCCCATCATCAAAATTTCAAACTGTCAATTTAATCAAAAATGGCTTATTTTTTTTGCCATTTGGGATCGGCCATCTTGAAATTTAATATCTGATGTGAATCTGATTCCATATTCAGCAATTCTTCAATGCAGTTTTTCCAAAATTCCCAAAATATCTGAGTTGTCGACCGCCATTTTGGATCGGCCATTTGAAATTTAACAATCTGATTCCAGACTATGCAACTCCAAAAACTGTGATCAGTGGCCGCGAAAAACTTTGATCAAAACAATTTCCGGTCCAGATGAAAGTAAATTAAAAAATTTTGCTCTGCCCCCAAAAACTGTCACACACCAAGTTAGGTTCAAATCTCTAGAAAATTAAGAAATTAATTTGATCAAATCGATTCAATACCAGTGAACGAGTTAATTCATTCACGTTCTTACCAGTACATTTTCTTATTCTTATTATTTGTTTAGAACATTTTTTTTTAGTTTATCTAACTTTAACTGTTTTGATATCAAAACTATTTGATTTGTCTAAAAATTGTTTATATGATAGTTCTCGACATTCTAAACAAAAGTTCGCATGTACCAAAAAAAGATTCCATGATTAGGATTCAAGATATAGAGGGATGAAGGTTGATTATTTGGTTATATTACTGAATATGCCTAATGTATTTTGCAGATCATAAACTCGGAGAATTAGTAGTCTGCAAGAAATCTTTCAATAATAAAAAGTTATAGACAGTTGTGGAGAGGTATTATATTGGCCATGACCATGAACCTTTCAAAGTCAATTCAAGGTCAAGTTAATGTTTTACATATATGTAAATCACTTTTCTAATATGGCCATATATGAAGAGTTAGAGCAACTTCAGATATAAAGTCAATTGGCTACCCGATGTCACCTAAAAGGTCATGTCTGTTTACTTGCCCTTGACCATGAAACTTACAAGGTCATTTCTAGGCCATTCCTGGCCATGTAGATTTTTTTAGCGGGAACCAATATTTTCCATCCAGAAGAATGAATCTCAAACAGGGTTCTATAACAAATCTACATGGCCAGGAATGGCCTAGAAATGACCTTGTAAGTTTCATGGTCAATGGCAAGTAAACGGACATGACCTTTGGGTGACATCGGGTAGCCTTTATTGACTTTATATCTGAAGTTGCTCGAACTCTTCATAGATGGCCTTACAGAAAACAGTGATTTACATGTAAAAAATTAACTTGACCTTGAATTGACTTTGAAAGGTTCACGGTCATGGCCAATATAATACCTCTCAACAACTATCTATAACTTTTCTTATTGAAAGATTTCTTGCAGACTATTAATTCTCCGAGTTTATGATCTGCAAAATACGTTAGGCATATTCAGTAATATAGCCAAATAATCAACCTTCATCCCTCTATATCTTGAATCCTAATCATAGGATCGTTTTTGGTACATAATAAATAAATAATAACAATAAATAATGTTTATTGGAATTTATACACTACATTTTTTGTAAAAAAAAAAAATGAAAAAGATTGAGATATAAATGTTAAAAAAAGTTAAAAATTATGAAAAAAGGCAGTGCATTCCAAAAGGCAAAGAAATTCGGTAAAACCGGTTTTCATTCTTGCCTTCACAAATTAGTTACAATTAAAACATATATACAAGTAAACGATAAATAAAAACAAAAAATAATACACAATTAAAATGAGATTAACACGGATACAAACAGATAAAGCCTGATATAACCTATTTGAAAAATGTACATATATAAAATAGAAGAACAGGCATACAGAAAATTATTAAAAATCAATTAATAAAAATTAATTAACATCAATAACAGTAATAATAACAATAACAACAATAATCAAGATATAATTACAATAAGCAAAAGCATAATAACAATAAGCAAAAAAAAAAAAACAAATTCGTATTAATTAACACTTTGGACTAATAGTAAATAGTTTTTGTAATAAAATTTAAATTGTCTTAGATTAGGTTTCTGAAATATTTCATAATTTTTATTTATAATTGTAGGAGCAGTGTACTGAAAACAACTGTGAAATTTTGAGGTGTTATGTTTCGCAATGCTGTAAAGATGTGCATTTCTCACATTTACATTATGAATATTTGATCTGCTGATTAAATATACAAATAAATAAAATGGACTAGAGTTTTTTTAAGATAGTAATATACACTGTGTTTGACCACCAAAATCGAGCGCAAAGTAGTATTAGTCCCACAAGTTAACGGGAAAAGGGAGCGAATAGGTGCTGGGTGGGTAAAATAACGCGTAAATAGTGATTTTTTCATTTCGCATGTATCTGTGAAATTTCCCTTGCTCTTTTAGACACGTATATCTGTAAAGGTTTCACAATAACATTGCATTTCCACATTTACGTACCTACAATTTGCCTTACCCTTTTATACGAGTTCAGACTATTGCGCAGTACTGACCGTGAAAATTTATTAAAACATTACGCAATGACTTTGAAAAGCTTAATTTTTGGACGATGTTGACCTTTGACATGAAAAATATCGAGCGTCTGTCAAATATATTCGCACCACGGACACTAACACGGACTCTAACCTCTAACGCACACAGATTAGTACAGAACCACAGTATACGCATAGATATCTGTTTATATACCGTAGCAACCAGGGTACACAACTGTTTACAGCGCCTCTGGAGGCGGACATATTTGAGCCCGTCGCGTTATACAGCGAAAAGCCGGAGTTCGGTCTCTTTAGTTCTAGTCTTCTTGGTCCAAACATATAGTTGTTAGGGTTCGTATAATCAATTTTTAGACAAATCGACTGAGAACTACTTTCCATTTTTTTGGGTGGATTCCTTTGCACAATTCAGGTTTGAGTAAGAATCTGATGTCAATTGTTTACTAAAAAAAATGATAATAGTACTTCTTGATTTTTTTGCATGAGAAAAGAACTCCTAGTTAGTTGGCCATGACTTTACTCCACATTTAATGCTCTGAGTCACAGCTATTAAAAAAAGGTTCATGAAAATTGGACTACAAATAAATATTCCAGAAAGGTGGATATACCTTAAGTGGTACACACTGTATATTGCAATGTTAAGTAACACTGTACATTTCGATGTTAGCAGTGCAGAAAAAAGATGACCATTGCTAAAATAGGTCTTTCTATAGCTTTTTCCTTTTAGGCATGCTACTTTTTGGTGGAGTTGAAAAAAATTACAGTTTTAAATACAAACAACTTAAGAGTAAAACATTTGCAAGCAATAGGAGATTTGTTAACCGAGGGGCTAAAACTCGTCAAAAAGATTAGTTTCTCAATAAACTGGATTTTAAATTTACATACCGATAAGAATTTACCAGTTACTAAGTCGGTTCTGGTAACTATTTGCAAGCTGACGGAGATTTTAAAAGCAATCTATTTGGTTTTTCATAAAAATTCGTTAAACATGACTTATATGATTTTTTTAATATCACAACATCTGGCATACAAAGCAATAATGGTGTTGCATGGTATAAAGGTTGGTATCCTTTGTTATATGCTTTAAATCACTTATTTTTTTTTTACAAATCTATACAAAATCTTTAGATTTAGAAATGGTTACTAATATGTACAGGGTGTCCCATTATTTAGGAGCCACAGAAAAACTACAGATCCTTTAGGTAAAAATATTACGATTTAAGGTAGAATATAACTTTGTGAGGGCAAAATCAAGGGTCATTTTTAGCAATTGATTTAAAAAAGACAAATCAATATTTTTACAAACGTGTTTTCATACATACATCAAGCAATTTTCTAGTTTTTGCCCTTAGCGGAACCCAGGATCAACAACATGGATGTGGCAAAAATATGATCCCTTTGGGGTGCTTGATTTTCGTGAGTCCCATATATACGCACATACAGGGTTGGAAAATCCAAGATTTCAAAGCCGAGCCTTAAAAGATAGAAAAGAATAAACTCTGACAGAGAAATGTTATATCCATAGTTGCCAGACTGACATGTCATTTTAAAACTTATATGAGCGTTATTCTTTGTCTTTCGTGATAGGGTAGCAATAAAATATGTAGGCGGGATGCCACGCCCATAAATTATAATGCGCACATGTGAATTGAATTATTATATCGTTATTGGTCTACGGAAAATAAGCACTTGAATATTCCTGTGCGTACGCAGTATCCCGAGAAGTTAAATGTTTGGGTTGGTATTTTAGGCGATTCCATCGTTGCGCCATTTTTTATAAACGGTTTCTTAAATGCCAACAAATATTTAACAAATAAAACAAACTGTTTACGGACATGAACATGAAAGACCACGTTTAAATGATTTACAGGCCAGAATTGTACAAGTTCTAAATAATATTTCCCCTGAAGTGTTAGAACTAGTTTTGTAAGAATACGTATTAAAAATTCCGTTCAATCCGAATATAAAACTATTACGTATTAATCCGAATAGTTGCCAACCGCAATACGGAATCGAAATTATTATAAAAGTAAACATAATACGTAATAGTACGATGATATGAACACAAACGAGGTCCGAGGGAATACGGAATACGGAAATATTACATCTACAAGTCAAATAAACCACAATATCTTTCAAGGCTATTAGTAAACGCTATGAGATACACAAATTCAATTTGCGATATGTAGAACAACTAGCAATTCCAAAACATTCAACAACTAAGTTTAAAGCATCATTTAGTTATATGGCTAGTATTATATTCAACAAATATATTGAAACCTATAATATGAGTAAGTCAAAACCTAGTTTTGTGAAATCATTAAAAAAAGCTCTGTGGAATCAACAAGTCCTCAATATCTAAATTGTTAGAATCACAGGTGTAACTGAAAATCAGCATTGCTGACTCTACACCTTTTGAATCGTGTGACAGTTTAAATAGGAATTAGCATGGATATCACCTAAATCTTATGGTAAATTACAGTGGCTCAACGTGAAACTCATACAACCGATAAAAACATACTTTTTGACAGAAATACTAAAATTGCTAAAATTTTGTGCTAAAATCAATATTGGATCTGACAAGTTTAATGTTTATTTATTACAAAGTCCTATCTGTATGAATACAAAGTTAATTATATTACAGAAAAAAAATAATTTGTTTACATACAAATAATAAAATCAACGTGAAACTCATACACAAGTTTTTCACAATAACTAGGCTCTATAAGTCTCCATTCTTCTTCTAGTGCAGTCTTTAAGTCCTGTTTGTTGGAAATTTGTCGGTCTCGAAGTTTCAACTCTAACTGACTCCATAAATTTTCAATGATATTCAAATCAGGTGATTGCGGTGGTGTTTCGAGAACTTTTGGACAATTAAATAGTAACCATTTGCGCACAACTAAAGCCCTATGCTTAGGGTCATTATCTTGATAAAATTTAAAAGTACGTAAAATATTTAATTTGTCCGCACTAGCCTTTACATTTTTCTTTAAAATGTCTAAATACATTTCTTTGTTCATTATTCCGTCGATAAAATGTAAATTACCTACACCATTTGCAGATACACATCCCCATACCATTACTGAGCCTCCACCATGTTTCATAGTTGGTTTTAAATTTTTTTCTTTTAGTTCCTCGTTTGGTTTTCTCCACACATATCGATTACCATCGGACCCAAATAAATTAAATTTGCTTTCATCTGTAAATAGCACATCCTTCCAAAAGTTAAAATCCTTATTTATGTACTCTTGTGCAAATTTGACTCTCTTTGCTCGATTTTGTTTATTAACGTATGGTTTCTTTCTTGCTGTACGCCCATGTAATCCATGTTTGCGTAAAACCTTTCGGACTGTTTCTGGATTGACATCTTTTCCTAAGTATTGTTTAACTTGTGCTGTTAATTTGGGTGCACTTAGTTTTGGATTTATTTGTATTTGATTTACAATCCACCTTTCATCTCGTATGGTAAATATTTTTTTAGGGCTCTGTCTAGTTTTATTTCGAACTTGCTTACTATTTTTGTAACGGTTTAATATACATTGCACTGTTGCGTGTGATCTATTAACCATTTTCCCTATTTCACGCAAAGATTTACCATTTTTAAAATGAAAAATTACGAGTTTACGTTCTTCCACAGAAGTTTGTCCTCTTTGGCGGCTCATTTTGCAAAACTATAATTTCACTTGCACACAGCGCTAACAGTCACTTGCTTACAATTATACAAACAAGTGAATCTACACATGGTCAACATACAACTGTGTGTTTATTGCATCATACTACCTGTATGAGTTTCATGTTGACTTGATTTTTTACAAGCTACAACTTGTTCATAATTCT
The DNA here is from genome assembly GCA_029963805.1 of Aromia moschata. NCBI lineage: Eukaryota > Metazoa > Arthropoda > Insecta > Coleoptera > Cerambycidae > Aromia > Aromia moschata. The sequence continues at coordinate 158,098 of JAPWTK010000391.1, forward strand.
TTATTATTTATTCTATATATTTGTAGTTTTGCGTAAGTTCCGTAAAACGACTGTAAGTACACTGTCTATATATATATGTAAGTACATGAAATTTAAATTCTACTTCTAGATTTTATAACATATAATACAACCTTACATGTGTAAGAGTTTGACGTTGAGCCACTGTATGTATTTCAAATATGTACCGTATCTTGTAAGTGGTAATGTAACATGTATTCAATAAACTACTACTATTATTATTATTATTACGTACTAAGGGGCTAACTATTACAAAATGGAGCCGTATTTAGGTGTGGTAATGTTAGTGGTACCGAAACATGGCACTTAAAAGAACTTACCCACGAAGCTCATAAAATTTCGACTTAAAATGCGAAGAAATTTGATTCACAAGTTATGAAGTTATAATGACAGTTAGATTTTTAATGAGCAGTTATAAAAGTGGGGATACAGGATCCGTGTTGTTGCCATGATAGCAGTACAATATTGCTTTCTTCGTCTCTTGATAGACAATTGCGGTTTCCTTACAATTGATTTTACTTCTTCTTGATTAGAATTTACTTCATCAATTTTACCTTTAAACCGACAAAATATTCAAGTCTTACTTGCCAAATTTTTATACCTGCCAAACCTGATATTTGGAACAGATCTGCCTTTGACGGAAGACTTGTTTTTCCAGGGTATACCAGTTCCAAATTCCTGCTCCCATAATACCTGTTTTGAGACTCTAATATTTCGTCAGATTAAAGGTAAAATTAATTAAGCAACACAAAATCAGTTGTAACAAAACTGCAACTGTTTAACAAAAGACGAAAAAAAGTTGCAAAAATATGCCCTGGAAAATATCATGCGCTAGTTAAAAAAGTAATATTACTTTTTGTATTAAACAATTTATGAGTTTTAATGGGTAAGTCCTTCGAAGTTTCATTTTTCGTGACCACTGACATTACCACACCTAAATACCTCCGTGTAATAGAACGCTTCCTAGTACGTTTATTCGAATATTCGCTAATGTATTCTGATGTATTTTCTGTGTATCCCTTTGCAATAATAGTGACCTGAGCCCGACTCTGACCTGAGTTACGATTCGCCGAAATTTTGTACGCCGAAGCCGACGCATTGGACCGTTGGTTCTGCCTTGTTTCGCTGTTGTCATATCAACATAATGTTCCTATTAGATATTTTAAAATTGTTTCACAGCTGTTTAAAGTAACATTAACTGTTTAAATAGTTGGGTTGAAAAATGGTAACAGTAAACTTTATTATACGGTATGCAACGCGGTCTGAAAATTAAATTGGCTTTTATTAATTGATCGTACATCAATGCATTTTGTAAATATAGGGTTTTTATAAAGACTTATTATGCAGAGTTAAGAGTTACAGTTAGTTCTCACAACGTTGTTCTTTAGATTTCCGCTAAAACTCCCTCTTAGCTTTATGTATCATTTAATATGTATTTAATATCCACCTATGTACGCATTAGGTTGCCGATTACTGTATATGCGGTAATGTTGAGCGTTTTCAGCGATTTAACCCTTTTATATGCTATTTATCATTTATAATTCGTTGTTTATGCACCGAATTATGTTATTTGGGCCTCTTGAAAGGTAAAGCCACCAGTCTAGCTTAGTTTTGTACAAAATTTATCATTACTTTTTTTTATCCCTATATCGCTTACATTTGTAATTTCTACCTTGTAAAAGCGGGGCATTGTTTTGTTTGCATGAGGCTATAATTACAAACAAATATATTTTATAGATGGTTTTTGATATTACTATTTAATATAATTCAATGTAAATTCTCCTCACCCCCTTTTTTCCCCACTCACACCCCTTATGCTTTTCTATTATATTTTTTTGAAAAAATACATTGCTTTATTTGCATGTGGCCGTAATTATAAATAAAT
>JAPWTK010000391.1:167500-257500 GCA_029963805.1 Aromia moschata
AGCGTTGCCGCTTCAAAATTTTCGGAATTGTGACTATAATATCTCGAAAGTACGCTGAAAGACGCGTATTTAAAAAAAATGGGCGTCAAGATATTCACAATTTCCTAGAATTTCGAAGCGGCAACGCTAAAACAATATAAAGATAGTCAAAAAAAGGTAGTCGTGTCGTAGAAAACGTTATAAAACTGGCTCAAATTAATATTTTTCAAAATCTCAAAAAAGTCTCGCAAACTTGAAGAGATTTATGATTTTTCCAGCCTAACCCGATCAATATCGTACAATAAACAAACAAATGGCGTCATTGTTAATTAAGGCTTGCAAAAAAATTCGATCGTTAATTGCTCGAAAAGTGATTAACGGATCGAACTGAAATTTTTTGTTGTAATCTCATACTACAAATAGCAGTCCCTCCGAGAAATTTCATGATCATAGTCGCCCTACTTTCAAGTAAAAAAAGTAGTGAAAAAAAAGCACTTTCAACTTCAGCAGTCGTTTGCAAGTTAATAATAGCACTTGGAGACTTCGGGTTGGGCTTAAAATTTTGGAAATGTAATAGGCCACAACTTCTTAAATGCATAAGCTGTATAAAATATGCCAAGGAACGGAGATATAAGCGAAAATGTGAAAAAAGACGTTTTTTTTTTCACAAATTGTTAATTCAAAAAAAGCGGACGGTTCCAGCTCTACGGGCTCCGCGCATTGTGTTCTACGCAAAAAAAATACATAGGAAACCGCCAAAACTAGCCCTATATGTTTCAAGAACACATAAAAGTCTCTGCCTACTGGGGACTGTACACTTAATGACTTAAGGGGGTATATACAATTAGACGGGCTAAAATTACGCATTAAAAACATTTTTTTACCACCGTATTTTTTCTACTGTAATCAGCGACCCTAAAAAACCGTATAATAAGGTTGTCATACATTTTTTTTTTTACGCACCATGATATAACATAAAAATGGTAAATTTTCACCTTTCCAGCCTTCTAGCGGTCATACCTTTGCTCATCCCATTCTAGGACAAAAGCCATCCGAAAATAAAGTTTTTTTTTAAAGTCATACTTTTCCAAATTTCGATTTTAAGGTTTTAACCCTGAAAAAGGGGTGAAAACTACCCTCAATGAATTCAAAAGTATTTTTATCGCAATCTACGGGAAAAATGCGATGTTTTTACTGTTTTTTCAAATTTTCTTCATTCGCTCTCATTGGCCTACAACAGTCGCGAATTTAAGATTTTCTAAAAAGCTCTAATTTTGTGACCGCTCGTGACGAGAGCGTAATGTGACTTGAGCTCTAAAATTTTAGGTATCAACTTTTCTTATCACATACTACTTACATACAAAGTTTCAGAGAAATCTATATTTTTAGTGGCAAAGTTGGCGTGGAATGTCCCATATGTATATAATACTCTCAGGTATACAAATTTTGTGTATTTCAGAGTTCGAATTTCGCTCTGAAACTTTCACGAGCGTATTCTACGGGAGATTTCCTAATTTTTTAAAGAAAAAAGAAAAAACTGATTTTTTTGAGCACCTAATTGTATTTAACCCCTTAAAGACCGATCCGAATATCTTAAAAACGGATACTTGGCCTGTTTCCTGTCATGATTTAAATGTTTCCATCCATTAAATTCCTTATTTCTCTCCTTATATTTTGGTCTGTTTTTAGCTCATTTTAAATGGCCTCACAGATTGCGCAACGACGACTGAAACCGAAGTAACTGAGGTTTCCAGTAAAATAATCAAAGATAATTTCTTTACATCTTTAGATCAAATAATCGAAACGAATCTAAGGCTTCAAACACATCTTCACCTACAGCTGCCACCGACCGATCCGTTTCAGAATTATTTCCCGATAAATTTTCATAAATACCTGCCAGTGCCTTTGGATAAGTATTATAAAAGTATTAAGAATGATGCCGAACATTACCTAAGCACTATGTTTTATAACCTAACAACTGTCGTACTACACGACTGGAAAACCTATGGAGAAATGAGAAGGTAAACACTACAGACTTTAAGGGGTCTTTGCACTTACAACAGCGAAAAAGGCCAAACATTTTTGGGAATTTATTGTAGGAGAACTATGAAAGCCAGGATTGTGGAATAGGGCTCATATTAAAAAGCTCTAAAAAAAAAAATTATTGTCCCCTCTCCCGAAAAAAAAATTTATTGTCATTAAAAAAAAGTTTACATTGAAAAATGTGGAGACCAAATGGTGTACCTGATTGGTGAGCCTGCATTCATCTGAAACGAACGCAACAAAATTTGTTTAGTTGTTTATACCATTTTCAACAATCTGTACCGTTTGTTTCTCAAAATCTTTTTTCCATTTGTTTATTATTAACAATTAAGTGGAGAAAAAAATCAATTTTGTTTTAAAACTAAAAATCGAAATTTTCAATTTTTCAAAAACCCACGGTGCAGATTGTGACAAATGGTATAAACAATTAAAAAAATGTTGTTACATTTGTTTCAAATGAATGCAGCCTCACCAATCAGGTACACCGTTTGGTCTCCGCAAAAAAAAGGTGTCTCAGCATTTTTCAATGTAAACATTTATTTATTTCCTTTAATGACAAAAAAAAAATTCGGATACTTGAGATTTTGCTTTTTAATATGAACCCTATTCCATATTCCAATACTGCCTTTCATAGTTTTCATGGGGAATTGGATAAAATTTCCTGGTGCTGCTTACTGAATTGCGTTTAATTGTTTACTATTGTTTCAAAAACTTGCTTATAAGAGCATATTTTGCAAAAAAAAATACAGTACGAAAAAAAAAACGTGTGACGCATATGTTGCGTCGCGGGCACTGGGCTTAGGTTTTTAAGAGAAGTGCTCACCGACGCATAGGTGTCGTAATGAGTACATTTTCATATGGTTTCTTTATTTATGCAACTATAAGATAAAACAACAAAAATTCGTAAAAACAACAAACATAGATATTCTATGAAAAAAAGATTAAAAACATAAAAAATTGCAAAGCTCCTATGATAGCAAGAGCTCAACTGCAGTGCTGAGTCTAAAATTCCGACAGGGTGTCGGCATGAGCAGCGAACGTGTTAAGGGGGGAAAACTCTTTGGATGATCAAAAATTAGTTTTTTTTGTGAATTTTTTTTAAAGGTGATAAAATAATCACACCATTTTAAAGTTTTAACATCATTTTATTACAACTTTCGAGAGTAGAAACATTTTTCCCTTTTTTTTTTAAACAAAATAGCGGCTTTATAGGGTATTCCTTCAGGTGTCTTTGGCGTGACATCGAAAAGTGCTGCATTTGTAATGATTTTTCTATTGATCGGAAACCAAAAATATAATTTTTTTTCAGTTATTGACATGTGAAGGGGAAGAACAAACCTATGAAATTATAAAAAAGTATAAAAACGGATATTAAGTAGGCTGTTTAATGAAATGTTCAAAGTTTCGACTATTTTTTCGACAATTTTTATCCCAAAAAATGTAATGCAATTACGCGATATCTTTAAAACTTTAGGTACATCCTCCCGTTAACAGTATGGACATAAAGTCTCTCAAAATTTCAGCCAAATCGATCAATAACTTTTTGAGTTACAGCATGAGCAATTTTTGACAATACAGTTCCGAGATAATCGCGTTCAATGTGCCAATAAATTAAAACTATTAGTTTTAGTGACATATCGATCAATCAACGAATCCGGGTGCATATAATAAACCTTCAGCTTCCTCGAAGAGCTTGTTTTCTTCACAAAAGGTATTATGAAAGAAATGTTACTCCACCCCAAGCACTCCGGCTGCCTGACTCGTTAGTTTACGGTATGTGGCCTGAGAGAGGCGTAGAGCCTCAGCGCTCTCGAATATGTGCGATAACTCCGTAAATATTTAATATTTATTTTTTTTTTTGGTTTGGTTGGATTAGGTCCAGGAGTAAATAACAACTATTGGATTTTTTGCCAACGTTTCGGAGCTTTATTTCTCCTTCATCAGGGCTCAATCAATGTTGTTATTGTTGTCATGTAAGGTGGTACGTTACAACAACAATATGACAACAATAACAACATTGATTGAGCCCTGATGAAGGAGAAATAAAGCTCCGACACGTTGGCAAAAAATCGAATAGTTGTTATTTACTCCTGGACCTAATCCAACCAAACCAAAAAAAAAAAAAACTAATAGAGAAGAAGGTCGCTAAATTCCCCACAGATATTTAATATTTATATTTTTCTTCTTTCCAGTATACTCTCATTATATTGTAATACTTTGGGAATAAGAAAAAAAACAAAAAATCGATTTTTTGAGGATTGTAAAGGGTTTTCCTCCCTTAAGCAATTTGTATTTTTAAATTCGGAAAAAATGAAATAATATTTGTAGTATGTTGAGATTCAGGATAATAATCAGGGTCCGGAAAGTGTGCTACAACGCAGGGACGGACTCGTAATAATAATAATAATAATAATAAACGTCTTTATTTACGCATATCATTGACAGAAGGACATATGAGAGACCAAAAAGGCAGAAATAAAAATGATTTAATAATGTATATACCTTTCGCTTGTGTCATTCTGAAACGCCGACTGTCTTCAGTGTTTGAGCGTCACGAGGTGTGGCTATTAGATAACCGAACTGCTGCCATAACACTTTATTTATCTGTTACCAATTACGGTAGCAACTTTTTCGCCTTCAATGTACTCCCCTTGGCGATCTCTACACCGTTCCATACGACTTTTCCATTGTTGAAAGTAGCCGCTTCTATCGTCTGGTTCAAAATATCCGTCGCTTTTGCTTTAACAGCTTCCACCCTTTCGAATCTTGTCCCCCTCAGTGTCACCATGTATAACAAGCCTGGATCAGTATCAATGTTGTTTAGAATGTCAGTGTAAATGTTCATTCTTGATTCCTTTTGCTTGGAAGTGAGGAGTTTTGGCACCATTTTTGTTCAAACTTTGCGCATGTTGAACGATTGATGCAAAATCTGGCGAACACATTCTTTGTTGATTCCTGTTATTTCAGCAAGCTCTCGGATGCTTCGACGACGATCTTCGCAGATTAATTTACCACTTTTTTCAATGTTTTCTTCCGTTTTTGACATTGAGGGCCGTCCGGAGCGCGGATCGTCTTCGGTCGTTTCACGTCCCTTTTTAAACCGTTTAAACCATCCAAAAACTTGTGTGCAGGATAAAAATTCATCCCCGTACACTTCTTTTAACATGGCCATAAGCTTCTGTAGAGTGTTCCCCAGTTTAACAAGAAACTTGAGATTAACTCGTTGCTCCATCTAAACACTTAACGGTAACGGCTGTGCCATTATTGCAAAAATCCACACAAAATCAGATAATATGTAAATCAGTGGCGGTTGGTGATATTTCAGTTAGCCATATCTTGAAAACGACGCATGGGACCCACTTCACTTTTTAGGTGATGACTATATATCTCTTACAGAAAGGATTTATAGTGAAAAAACCGTCAACAAAGCTTGTGAAAAAATGTTCAAAAAACCTGGAGCACTCCCTGGGATCTCAGTAACGCTCTGTGGAATATTTGCAGTAAATTTTTTTTCATAATATAGAAACAAATATAAGGAGAGGTTTTTTCGATTTGTTACAAAATATTTTTTTTTTTTTAAAGTTATGGTCATTTCAATTTTGAGAAACAAAATGTTCCTATAAAATTAAAATTAAAATGGCCATAACATTTTGAAAAAAAAATATTTTGTAACAAATCGAAAAAACCTCTCCTTATATTTGTTTCTAGATTATGAAAAAAAAATTACTGCAAATATTCCACAGAGCGTTATTGAGATCCCAGGGAGTGCTTCAGGTTTTTTGAAAATTTTTTCGCAAACTTTGTTGACGGTTTGTTCACTATAAATCCTTTCTGTAAGAGGTGTATAGTCATCACCTAAAAAGTGAAGTGGGTCCCATGCGTCGTTTTCAAGAGATGGCTAACTGAAATATCACCAACCGCCACTGATGTAAATACACTACACGATCTCTAAAAGAAATTCGTATATGGTGCAAAATACGTATGTACACACTTTTATTAGTTAGTCACTCACGACACATACAATTATTTTAAACTCGACGTTCTAGCGTTGGTCCGCTCGCATCGAGCTAACGTAAAATACTACGGAATCGTCGCTAAACTGTATGGCTAAACTGCATACAGGCTTCCCGAAAACCCGCACCGAACGAGTCCGAGCGGTTGCTATCAGGCACGATCAGTGGCGTAGGTATGCACGGGAAGAAATACACGCGTACGTAATTTACAAGGCGCTTAAAAAATACGGTTTATACTTTAATTATCATAGGGTTGTATAGTACCGACCCTGCGTTGTAGCACTCTCTGGATCTTAATAGTAATATACACAGGGTGATCGATTAAAACCATATGTCAAAAGTGTTGGGACTTTCTATGTATATCTTGCTAAACTCAGAAATAGAATAATGTTTGCGCGGTCTATAGTTCTGTTTTTTTTTTTGACTGTTGGTTTTCGAAGATTTTGGAGAGCTGAATAAGATGGTCTGATCCGTTTACTCAATCTCGAATCATCCAGTTATTAGGCCAATTATTATGGCCTTTTTAGCACATTTAGGTTAGGTTTTCTCAAAACTGTGACTTGATGGCGCAAAACGGCCAACTGCGTCGTGTTCAGTCGTCAAAAACCTTCGGAATCACTTACTTGGCTTAAAACAAAAACCTTGTAGGTCTGTGTTATCAATTGTATTGTGAATTTTAAGGTTAGCCTATATGCAGTATGGTCTGGAAACAGTTGATGATAACCTTCCTATGCAGACTTTGGAACAAGGACTTGATGTGCTGGAAATAATGCGTAATATCAACGTCTTTGTCAGTAAATACCTTTATAACCTCAACAGTCAGGTATTTATCGAGGAGTCCAGTAATAATAAACATTTGAATTCCATCAACATATCGCACGTGGCTAATTCTATACGCACTCACGGTATCGGTATAATGAACACGACCGTTAACTTCACGTACCAGTTTTTGAGGAGCAAATTTTACATATTCTCTCAGTTCATGTTCGACGAACATATAAAATCGAGACTGCTGAAGGATTTGAGATATTTTTCGGACCACAAGAACGAGCTGACTCAAATGTACCCGTATGAGAGAGCAGAGAAATTTAACATCAGTATAAAAAAATTAGGGCTGAACCAACATGGAGAGAGCTATCTAGACTTGTTCAGGAAGTTAATTACTCACATAGGTATGTCTACAATTTATTTTTTGAGTGAAAATTTCATTAGACTACTTGAAAAAAATGTATTTATGACTTTTATAACGGATCTTACTGTTCGTTTATGAAATAAGCCTACCATAAACTGTTTTTGTTGTGTAGTAATCTAAACAATCATTCTTGATTGTTCGTGTTTATCGTTTTGTAGAATCTACATCATTTTTTTTTATTACCCATATACACTGGTGGCAAAGTCACATCTTCCATCTGTAAGTTGATATAAGTATTTCATTGGTTAGAGGAGGGGCTATAGATGAATAACGTTACACCCTTCAAGATGGCCTTGCCCAGCACTTTAATTATTTGTCAAAAGATAAGTATTTTCCCTTTTTTTCCAAGAAATTAAACATACTACTACGTACAAAAAGTACCCGGAAATTGTAAAAGAAGCATATAAATTGTTATTTATTCATCAAAATGTCCCTTTCAAAGTAGGCTCCATCGAGTGCAATACAGCTATGCCAACGTTTAACCCAATCCTCCATACACCGCTCATAGACCGCCGAAGGTATCGCCTTCAGCTTCTTCAGCGAATTTTGATTGATGGCTTCTATCGTTTCAAAGCGGCGACCCCGTAGTGGCAATTTTAGTTTTGGAAATAATAAAAAAAATCACACGGAGCCATATCCGTTGAATACGGTGGTTGGTCGATCGTATTTATTGAGTTTTTGGCCTTATATTCGGTCACAATCGTAGCTCGGTGAGATGACGCGTTGTCATCGTGCAAAATCCAAAAATTTTCCTTCCACAATTCCGGCCGTTTCCGACGGATACTTTCGCGCAAACGCCTCAAAATGCCGAGATAATACTCCTTATTAACCGTCTATCCTTTCGGAAGGAATTCGGAATGTACCACGCCTCGATAATAAAAAAAAAAACGTCAGAATGACCTTCACTTTCGACCGACTTTGGCGCGGTTTTTTCGGTTTCGGCTCATCATCATAGCGCCATTCCCATGATTGACGACTTGTTTGCATGTCGTACTCATAGACCCATGTTTCGTCTCCAGTTACGATGCGTTTCATGAAGTTTGGTTCATTATCGGCTCTGGAAACCATGTCAAGAGCAACCTGCTTCCGATGCTCTTTTTGAAGAACATTCGGCTCTTTCGGAACCAGTCTCTCAGCGACGCGTTTCGTGCCCAAAATATCACTCAAAATACCATGAGCTGACATTGTCGATATGTCACACTCTTGAGCCAACTCTATAATACTCATGTGGCGATTCAGGCACTAATGTTTTGATTTTGTCAATGTTATCGGCTGTCGTAGAGGTCGATAGCCGACTGGAGTGTGGCAAATCTTCGACGATTTCACGGCCCGCTTTGAACTCCTTATGCCAGTGTTTTGGACATACACGAATCACCAAAGGCCTTATTTAACATTTTCAATGAATCGGCACCCGAAATTTCGTTTGCGGCACAGTTTTAAACAAACGCGTCTTTCCACAATTTTTTCCATTGTACAATTCACACTTGAGGTCGTCTATTACTAACAGCTGCTGTAAACACACTGAGTGACAGATTGCGCTCTAAACAGGCTTGGTAATTAAGGAAGAGGCTACCAACCTAAAGAAAAAACATTTTACCAATTCCTTTTAAGCGGTTCATTTAAATCCAACTTGCCGGGTACTTTTTGTACATAGGTTCTACGTACGGAAGATGTGACTTTGCTGACCTTGTATATCATTTTCCGAAACTTCAATAACATTTAATTAAATTAAACTTTTCATAACACATTCGTTACTGGCCAAGGTATAACTGTGTCAGTATTATAGATAGCACTAAAATATTAAAGACAGAGTCAGCCATTGGATAGAGAATTGATATAAGGAATAATTTATGAAAAAACATACCTGAAGTCAATGCAATCCGTGTAATGTTATGATCTGGGATAATATTCGGGCATATAGGGACTCTATTGAATTAGTTCTATGTCGCTCAGTCGCTAGTTGACCGGCTGCGGAGTGCGCTAATATATGACTTTTTTTACAAAACAGGTGATTTCGTTGGTGAGGTGATACATTTAGTTGTACTTTTTTATGGTGATTAATAAAATGCAAAGATCCGCATCATTTTCTTATAGATTCTTGAGGGTATACCGGATGTAAAAATGGATGGGAGCATGATATATTGTAAAAAAACATTTAAGGGGTAACACCACACTAGCGGTCGAAAAAAGACCCAATTTTGATAATTTATGTGAGAGAATGAGAAAAGGATTTCTTTTTGAAGGGTTAATTAAACATGTATTGAACTATAAAACAAAATTCTATTGCTATTTTCATACAAAATGGCGGCGACAGAGCATATCTTTAAAAATACCGTTATCAAAAAACTCTCCACGGGCGGACAAATTTCTCGAAAAGTTTTAGACCTGGAACAAAAAACCAAAAATTTTCTTAATTTATATATTATTGGCTAGAGAAGTGCGTAGGGATTTTTTTTTAAATTGATTTTTGTAGAAACTGTGCACTAACGAAAAAAAAAAAAAACTATTTTCGCCGTAAAAATTCAGCAGTAAATTGTTTATAAAAAAAAAATATATTCTATCAAAAAACGGCTATGTACATTTATGAAGAATATAATTGATAAGCTACTGTTAAAATTTGAAATCGGTCGATGGAACGGTCTTTGAGCGATGTGTCCGCCCAGTTCGAAAAAAAGTCATTTTGAGATAATGAATAAAGTTTAAAATAATTTACACATACATGTGTATTATGGTATTTGCGCACCCTGGTGGACTTCTGAGGAACCCAAAAGACCTTTTACTCTGTTGATAATAGGGCCACTTATTATTTTGAAAGGTTAAAGCAGTATAAAAGCAACAAATCCGAACACAGTCGCATGGCGCTCGACGCGCGCTCAGAGTTGCTGCGGCAAAATCGAGAATCAAACCATTAATTTTTTTTTTTTCGTTATAAGACCAATTGCATATGATTTTTATGATCCTAAAGTACATTTTAAGCCAAAAAAAAATTTTTTTTTCGAAAATTCTAGAGTGGTGTTACCCCTTAAGAGGGTGGCATAAACAGAATTGTTGTTATGTTGAAGAAGAAGCATAACACATAAACCAACGCAATAACAGCGTGTTATATTTGTAATTCAACTTTCTCGTCAATCTGCATTTCCCTGTTTTGGGAGAAATATGAGGCTTTTTTTACCAGGTAACTGTCTTTGTCACTAACTCTCAATAACAGTTATGTCCTTGCCAAACCAAAGAAATTATATAAAAATATAGTCAGTCTTTAAATGGGAAGGTAATCTCCCTTTGTTGAGGGTTATTTCTATTAATGTATTCATAACTATTCATAAAAGTAATCATGGTAGGTATAATCAATAGAAAGACAAATTATTAATGCACTACATGAATTTACAAGTTTTCTTTTATTGCAAGTATGGAAATTACAAAACTAGTAACTTTTATGAGCACGACTACCATAAGTTTCATAAATATAAGACAATGCAGGTTAACCCAACTTGTTAAAGTACTCATACACACAAACAAGTATATGTAGCAGCTGCAGTAAACCTCCTTGGTTAACAGGTTATATGATGTTATTAGAGTTTTATTCCATATTTTATTTATTTAGAGTTTTATTCCATATGACGTATATTGACCCGTCACTTCAGTATTCTCCTTTGCCCTCTTCAGTTACAGGTTGTCGCGAAAATAAAAAGTTCTCAAATTTTAAAATCTGTTCCAAATTGTTATTCGCATAAAACTCCTATGTATAACAATGTGTATATCCTTCAAAAATTTGTACCAAAGGGAGTACAATCAACAGTAAAAAATAAATATGTCTATGACACAGGTAGTTTTTTTAAATATGTTATGGTGCTATCTCTAGTCAGAATAATTAGCAAGCTTGTTTTTTCTATAGTGTGATGTGAAAATGATATTTTTTTGTTAACAATGAAACAGTATTTTAAATTGATTATTTCGTGATAAACAGGGTGGAGGAAAAGTTGCTTTGCTGAAACAGTGGTTGCCATGTTTCGAAAACGTAGTTTAAATGTAGAACAATTGTTACCAAGTAGGTAACCAAGTAAAAAACATTTCTTACATTGTATTATTTTCGGTAAAGCAACTTTTCGTCCACCCTGTGTTTAAGAGTCTAGTTACTCTCTTTTGATAAGGTACATTGGTACAGGTAACACCTTTTGGTAAGGTGCATTGAAAAAACAGAAAAAAAAAGTGATGAAAGGAGGTGTATTTTTTTAACAGGAAATGCGATGGGTTATATTCGATTAATCAGATCTGGCGGAAGACGGTGTCTAGCAGATGGAACTTGTTTCATCCCAGAGCTAAAGGATATACAAATTCTCGATGATATCGTTAAAGAAGAGGATATGTCAGATTTGTCAAACAAGTCTGCAACTTGTCTTTGCGAAGATTTGCATTCATTTTTGGATAACATAGAAGATGCAACAGAATATTTTAAATTACTCGTAAAAGTATTTGTTCCAGTTCTAAGAAGCAGCAATAATGTACATTTGAATAATTTTTATATCATAGTTCCGCCGTTGACGATCAATTTTATAGAACATTCGTTAAACTGTAAAGAGAAATTGAATAAGAAGAACAAAGCGAATTGCGCATTTACCGATGATGGATTTGCTTTAGGTAAGGTATTTAGTGTCTTTTATTTATTTCTAATAGTCATATAGAGACATCCAAAAATAATGTCATCAAATCTGGCTGTGAACGAGAGAGATAGAAATAGCGGTCATGTTGAAGCTTTTCAGTTATGTCATTGGCCGTGTTCTAGAATGTCGAAACGTTTTGCGTTTCGCGAAACGGTCCGCCATATTGCGAAACACTGTCGTGGCCGTCATGGCGTGTTTTGATGGGACAAAGTAGGTTATGAAAAATGGATAATGTAGTGCAAAACATTTTGGAGCTTGAAATACTGGACGATAGAGAATTTGGTGGAGCACCACTTTTTCATCCAGGTTGAATGTAATAAATATATTAAGTTTTATTATTATATGCCCACTTAATTTTTAAACAGTAAAACAAATCGTTTCGCTGCTGTCCACGGTGTTCATAAACGCACAACCACGTACAACAAAAATGGCTAACGTTTCGACATCCTAGAACACGGCCAATTTTTTGGACAAGTTATTGTCACAATTATAAAATAAATTGTTACTGTCATATAAGGTAAAATAAAAATAGATTGTTACTGTCATATAAGGTGACAGCTTTGACAATGAAATAGGGTTATAAATTTAAGATAGAATAGAAGTACGTCTTTTTTTTCTGGGCCAATTTTGTTGAAATACAGTGGAGAGTCTAACAGTCGATCAATCAACATCAACTACAGCTAAATGAAATATGTTAGGCATGGAAAGTTGACAGCCTTGGCACATGAATTTATCATCCATTGTTTATAATCAGACACATACATCGTTTCCAATCTTATAGACTGTTTATCTTCAGAAGCTTGTTATTGTAGAATAGACAAGATTTGTAGATTTGATAACACCACCACACAAAAAAATAAAAGTTGTCTGAAATGTACATGTGATATATGAGGGGTATAGATGCGAAACTCACAGTATCCACTTTGTAAAATTTTTCAGGAAGAAGGAATAAGTGATTCCTCACTTTTCAAGTGACTTGACGCTCTGAAATTTGTTTGGTATTTGTATTAGAACTGTACATTTGCTTCTCAATTGGTGAAATGACAGCGCGACAATATTTGACTCCAAGAAAGTGAATTCAAATTTGGATAATGTGAGTTTTGATACAACTTTTTGGATAATGGTTGTTTTGCTCCAAATTATTCCACATAATATTAGTTTTTACACTAAAATTTATGAAGTTCTACCTTTCTACCTGTTGGAAATCGTCCAAGACCGGGGCGACATGTGAAGGAGGCCTTAGCGCGCGCGCTTGTGTGCGCCTAACTTTAGCGATATGAAAATCTGACACTAAGTTTTTGACATTAATCTTTTGACAGACTTAAATGAAGCATTACCCGTTCTGTTCGAAAGTCATAGTTTCTTGTTTGTTTTAATGTGCTCTGTTCATAGTATATGGAAAGAAAATAAAGTTTTGAATCCAGTCAAGTCGGTCCAGTGCAGACTTTTATTTCCAGCAGTTCCCTTTTCGTCGAATGCCCCCAAAGGCGGGTAGCCTTTAGTCGAGGCGCGACATCAACTGGCGACCGTGACAGGACTGCTGGGTGATCAAAAATCTGTGTAATTGTGTACTGACAATCATTGGTACTGGTGAACGATTTTCCGTAACGGCTGACGAATTTTTACCACGTTCTTCACTCTGAACCTAACACAGAACATTTTGGTGGATTAGTCCGAATTTGTCATGGCTATGGAACTTGAAACTAAAAAGAAAAGCAGAAAGGTGCTGCGTAGCTCATTTACACGTCAAGCAAACGAACTTGAAGTACTTTTAAACGCTGAAACACCGGTTGTTGAGTCGGTTAAAGTCTTGTGGGAACTTTTACAGTCAAAACATGAAGAGTTGGGGATATTGGATCATGCAGTGTACGATCTCATGTTAGACAGTGCTGCAGAAGCCGAACTTGAGAGTGAAATAGAGGCCCGTGATGCGTATCTCAAGAAGTTTACCACATTAAAAGTAAGGTACGAAAAGCTGTTCGACGACGCAGAAATGGCGAAAGCGGAGAGCAGTAGATCAAGTTCCACAGGACAGGGCTTGCATATAAATGAGACTACAGGTAAGCGAAAATTTAAACTACCTCCGTTGGAATTCAAACACTATGACGGTAGCATCAAAGACTGGTTAGCTTTCTGGTCCCAGTTCAAAAAGATTCATGAAGATGAATCTATCGATGACCATGATAAGATAGAATACCTTATTCAAGCCACAGTGGCTGGAAGTAAGGCCAGGCAACTCGTCGAGAGCTATCCCGCCATGAGTGAGAATTACCAAAAAATTATTAGTAGCATGCTTAGCAGATTTGGCAGGGAAGATTTGCAAATCGAGGTCTACGTTAGGGAGGTGCTTAAGCTTATTTTGACTAACGCTGCGTCACAGCAAAAAATGGAAATTGCCACTCTCCACGACCAAATTGAGACACAGCTGAGAGCCTTGGAGACACTAGGCATAACATCTGATAAGTGTTCGGCACTGCTATATCCTTTAATAGAGTCTTGTTTGCCCCATGAGTTACTCAGAGCTTGGCAACGGTCTGCTAGTTTCAGTAAGTGCGAACCGGAGGATGTTAGCAATGGAAGCTCTACTTGTACGCTCGAGATTAGGCTGAAGAAATTAATGGCATTTTTAAAGCACGAGGTTGAGAACGAGCAGCGAATTACATTAGCGTCAGAAGGCTTTGGGTTGTCAGAGCGTAAAGTTCACGCCAAACCAAGTACGAAGAAACAGGGAGATATACCGACGGCCACCGGACTCATTAATCATGAAGTAAGTGGCTGCATATTTTGTTCCAGTCCGCATGATAGCAATCTTTGTTTTAAAGCACAGAAAATGTCCTTAGAACAGAAAAGAAATGCACTTTCAGGAAAGAAAGCTTGTTTTCGCTGCTTAAAACCAGGGCATCAATCGAAGAAGTGTAGGGGCCGATTAAAATGTATTGTTTGTAGCCGTTCACATGCCACTTTGATGTGTCCCGAAATTTCTGCTAACAAAAAATTGGATAACAAGCCACCTGACAACAATGGTAGCAATGTTCAAGAGGAAACAGAGCGTGATCGAGTGCTGGCAAATAACACCCGAACTCAAATACTTTTGCAGACAGTACGTGTGACTCTAAAAGGTATCTACAGGTCAAAGATGGTTCGTGCTCTATTCGACACTGGATCCCAAAGGTCATACGTTTTAAGTGAGACAGCAAACGAACTGGGTTATCCACCTAAACGTGCAGAGAAGGTTGTTCATTGTTTATTTGGTGGAAAGGAGCTGTCAAATGCCCATAACTGTTATGATGTTACTATCAGCAATGGAAAACATTCATATACGTTCGAGGCTCTAGATCAACCTGTTATTTGCAACGATGTAGCTCCAGTTTCTTATGGTCCATGGATGAAAGAAATGGCTGACCTAGGCATTGAAATTTCGGATGTCAGGGATCATGGTCCAATAGAGCTGCTATTAGGGGCAGACATAGTAGGCAGTTTATATACAGGGCTTCGTCGTGAACTACCCTGTGGGCTGATTGCGATGGAAACACACATTGGTTGGACACTGATGGGCAAAATACATACAAGAAAGGCACACTCTGATCTGGTAATGACCACTTTGAATCTCTTTGTAAAAGACGCATCAATTAGTGACCTGTGGGAACTCGAGGCACTAGGTATCAAGGAGCCCTCTGATAAACATACTAAGGAAGAAATGGCTATGGCTGCAAAGGACCTATTCTATGAAACAGTTAAGACTCAGCCAGATGGGCGCTATGAAGTTCGACTCCCATGGCATGAAGACCACCCCCTCTCCCAACTAACTACAAAATGGCTCAAAAAGGTTGCAGTCAGTTATTTGCAAACTGAGGAAGGATGGTTTGTATGAGCAATATGACCAAATCCTCCTTGAGTGGAAAGGTGAGGGAATTATAGAACGACTTGGCCGGTTGGACCCAGATGAGGTAAACCAGGGCCACTACCTACCCCATAGACCCGTTGGAATTGTGTGGCGCTGCTTTGGCTGAATCGGAAGGTGACGGATCTAACGTTGACCGAGTAGAGGAGACAGGGGTCGACGAATCCATGTCTGCATCCGCTAGTGAAGATGAAAATGGCGACAGAGTAAGATTGCCTACGGAGAAAAGGACGCGATCGGGTCGGATATGCAAAATTCCGCGACGTTTTTTACGAATATTGTGAGGAATACTTCGCTACTCAAAACATTCCTCAGGTGGGAGGATGTTGGAAATCGTCCAAGACCGGGGCGACATGTGAAGGAGGCCTTAGCGCGCGCGCTTGTGTGCGCCTAACTTTAGCGATATGAAAATCTGACACTAAGTTTTTGACATTAATCTTTTGACAGACTTAAATGAAGCATTACCCGTTCTGTTCGAAAGTCATAGTTTCTTGTTTGTTTTAATGTGCTCTGTTCATAGTATATGGAAAGAAAATAAAGTTTTGAATCCAGTCAAGTCGGTCCAGTGCAGACTTTTATTTCCAGCAGTTCCCTTTTCGTGAATGCCCCCAAAGGCGGGTAGCCTTTAGTCGAGGCGCGACACTACCGTTCTGAAGATAACATTCTCACATTCTCCTTAGGAGAATGTGAGTTTTGAAACAATTTAGTAAGAAACAAAAGTAAGACTTTCTGAAGTATTTTTTCTCGCTGAACAAGGATCCGGTATCAGAATTGCACCATCTATCTTCAGTCTTCAGCAAAGCGCTGAAGAACACCGCTACACACAAAAGAAAATTGTCTGAAATGTACATGCGCTATATGGTTTTGTTCACTAAACACGGAACCGGTATCAGAATTGCACCATCTATCTTCAGTCTTCAGCAAAGTGCTGAAGTCGTGCAATTTTCTGGAGATTGAAGATTGAAGGGTGAAGGAACAATTCTGACACCGGATTCGTATTCAATGGGAAAAAATACTTCCGAAACCATATATCGCATGTACATTTCAGAAAACCTTTTTTTTTTTTTTGCGTGGCGGTGTAATCGAAATGTTCGGTGTAGTAAAAATGTTCATGTCCCTACATGCAGCAGCTGAGTAACAGCTGAGTTTTGAATTAATCTTGTCTTAATATTTTTTAGGTCTAGCTTACATTATCGAGTTATTGAATCAGGAAAGTCAGTTGAATTCTTTGCATTGGTTCCATTCCGTACAAAGAAAATTTAAAAATGACAGACTGAAAATCAAAGAGCAAGCTGTTGTAACTAACAATGATGATCCCAAGTTGACACAAACCTTGACTCTGACACATAAGAGAATTGTTGCGTTCGAAAGGGTAAGATGAAAATGAATAAAACTGATTGCAATAATTACTTTATGTGGTTTATGATTTAAAAAAAAATAAATAGATAAAAAACACGGTAGAACGCCGTAGTAGGTTAAAAGTGAAGTAAAAGCAGTGGAACAAAAAAAATATATTTTATTCATGTTATTATTTGTGAAAAATAAGCTAATGATGCCGTTACTTAACAGATATATAGTTTATTATAATATGTAAATATAAGGGGTCTGCCAGGGAGGTATGGAATTTTTGAAAGACTTGTCACACTCTTATTTTTCAACGAAATTCAAATTTTATTTTTCTTTAATATGTAGCTGAAACGTCGTCATTAAACGATGCATAGTGGAAAATAAGAAAAAAGTAATCAAGTGCGAAAAATTACGTCAGTTAGGTGGTGCCGTTTTTGTCTAGGCACTCCTGTAGACGGCGCGAGAAATTGTCCTTACCCCTTTGAAGCATTCACGTGGAACCCTTCGAATTTCTCGAGTGATTGTTACTGAAAGGGCTTCAAGTATACTTGGTTTGTTTATGTATACTCGAGATTTAAGGTAGCCCCATAAATAGTAGTCACAAGGTGACAGGTCTGGAGACCGAGGAGGCCACTCCACATTTCCACGCAATAAAATACAAACGAACTGGGAAATGGTCCCTTAAAAAAGCCATTGCTGCTCTGGGTGTATGACAAGTTATTCCATCTTGTTGAAACCATACAGTATTGAGGTTAATGCGTCATATTCTCAATTGTGGCAGAAAAAAATCATGTAACATTGCTAGGTAGCGATCTGTGTTTACAGTAATTGTGTGTCCGTTTTCACGAAAAAAATAAGGACCAATGTAAGTGTAAAATTAGACGAACTGACCTGTCTGAAATGCTAAGAGCTCGAAGCGTGACTTACGGCCGAACGAAGAGAGCTTCAACAGCTTGCCGCACTCTTGCTTGCGTCCGTTTGCACGAAAAAAGTAAAGGCCAATAATAAAGTTTCGGCCAATGAATTCGAAACCATCGCTGTGTTTGAATCACAGAACGGCCCGTTTCAATGATATTGTAAACAAACACGCGATGAACTGTAGTTCACGGCTCCATGGTAACTGAAATGGGATCTACCAAGGAGTAGATACTATATATTTGAAAAACATTAGGTTCACCCAACATCACATGACACGCTCTTCAAAAATTCCAAACCCCACTGCCGGACCCTGTATAACTGAATATGTTGAATGTGGAAAATAATTATATTTTTGTTTTGCAGGAGTTTCAACTTTTATATTATAGTTTCAATAGTGCAAGACTTTTCTTCCAAGCTTAAGAAGTAGCGTTTTTAAAATGTGATAATAGCTTGTTAATTTTATATACTGTTAATGTTATTGCAATATTTTATATTAATTTTCTATGATACTGTTTTAATTTCAGATATTTCTGTTACATTATATTATAAATTGTTACATTAATATTTGAGTTATGTATGTATACCTATATATCAAGTTATGTATCTATATATTTAACATAAAATTCCAGAAAAAAAATTGTTACAGAGTCAAGAACATACAGTTTCCTTTATTATACTGTTTTCTCCTTAAAATAAAAAATATTCCAATAATTAAAAAAAAATAATACTAAATTCAGTGTATTCCCATGTTTTTCCAACTTTTATTAATAGTTGGCCAAAATGTGCCGTGGGACATAGGCGTACGCATCATAATAAAGGGACATCAAAAAAAAATTCGTCAAATTTGGTTAAAAATAGCGGTTATATCAAAACTCGAAGCGAAACTTTGTTGTTGTCAAACTTTTGACAAATGGCTGTTATAATTGTAAAATAAATAATGGCTGTCATATAATGTGGCAGCCTTGATAATTAATTAAATAAGGTTATAAGTTAAGAATATAAGGTTAATAATAGAATTACGCCTTTTGTTGCTCGGCCAACTTTGATGACTTTTTTTATATTATAATACATCATAGAAAACCTATGCTACGATAGAAGCCCGCCTATATTGGGTGCTTTCTATTTACGAGACTCCTGTGTCAACTAGTGTTGACTCTCATCAAATGGGTAAATGGAACGCTCGCTATGATAGTAGTTTCGTGCAAAAGTTGTTGAGAGTAGTTATGGCAAATAATTTGTCACCTATAGTCCTTCTAATTTTAATTGAAAATGATAAATACGCCTGGGGAACAAAAAAAGCGGTGCAACTTTATGATTCCATGGGCGTGCAAATATCTTTTATAAATTCGAAAATTGTGAAATAATTTTTTTTCATTCAAATCAATATAGGAGATTAAAATTAGCCTGCATACAAAACTCTTAATATTTGTAATATAATTTGCTGTAAATAATGCTCATTTAGCCAGACAATCTCAAAAAATTGTCTGTGTTAATAAACCTAGCTGAAATACACGTCACTGGCGTCTTAAACAAGTAGAGTGCCTAAAGTCGTAAATCATTTTAACGTCGTAAAAATTTTATGGCACAGTGGACCGAAGAAGTATTAGCAATGTATTAAATGCAAAGTAGTCTAATAGTCTCGTTGACCGGTGTTACCGCCAGTGGTTTACTCTGTGCCGCCAGCCGCCGTTGCCGGCTCTTCAAAATTTTCTTAAGTATAGTGTTATACATAAAGTTGTTTGAATTTATAATTATTTTTTCCAGCAATTTTAAACGCTTTATTTTAATGCTTACTAATAAATTTATATCTATGTATTTTTTTTTTTAATATTTCCAAACTAGCTTTCTACCTTGCTCTTTTCTACCTATTTTCAATTTAGAATGGAAATAGAGTACACTCGAACCCCTCTTAAGTCGCCAAATCCGTGCATCATTACCTCGCTTAAGTCGCGAAATTTTGCCTCTCTTAAGTCGTGATTATAACCTCAACTTTTTTTGTGTTTTAACTGCAAAAAGAAATATTTAGAGATATACCACAGCACTTGTTATAACGAAAAATGAGCCAACTGAACGAAAAATCAATGTAAGTATACCCAGTCGTGCGTGACAAAGTTCAATTTTCCACTTGAATGAATATTTTAAAGATTAAATATTTTTAAAAGACACTAACCTATTTTAAATCAATAAATGTATTACACAATCATTTTTTTCAATAAATGTACATATTCATGCGAGAATCCAATTTCCAAACGTAGTTCTAAAATTTTTACAGGCGGCGACTTAACCGGGACGGTTTCGCGACCTAATAGGGGGAAACGTGGTGAAATAACAGAGGATGTGAATTAAGCGAAGGTGAAATAAGAGGGGTTCGAGTGTACCTTCATTTTCGTCAATAAGTTCGCATTAACTCTCCACTATATAGGGTGCTTTCCATTTACCGACACGAGTCGACTCGCGTCTTCGAAAGTGCTTTCCATTTGATTTGTGTCGCCGTGAGTCGACGACATAGATAAAAGAAGCGGCAAAGCAGAATATATAGTGGAGAGTTCATGCGAAATCTGATTGAAGAAAGTGAAGGTAGGTGACAAAAGTAATTATTTGCAGTAACTACTTTCAACAACTTTTGCACGAAACTACTAGCCTAGCGAGCGTTCCATTTACCCATTTGATGAGAGTCAACACTAGTTGAGACGAGACGACACAGGAATCGCTGGGAGTCGCGTAAATGGAAATTTGCCGCGTTCGTTTAGATTTTCACTTATTTTACACTCACACTCAACGTGAACTCAGCTGTCTAGCGGAGTCTGTTTGAGGTGACTTGTGTCGTCGACTCACGGCGACAAAAATCAAATGGAAAGCACTTTCGGAGACGTGAGTTGACTTGTGTCGGTAAATGGAAAGCATCCAATATAATTCTTTGAAACCTTAAAAGCGCCACATGGTGCTCGAATAATTTTTGTCGCCGTTAGAGCGCATGCGCCAATAAGCAGGCGGGAAATTTAAATATAACTTCTAGGTACTCTACTTTTATTTATTTTAAATAAATATATTCAATTCACTCAGGACCCATCAAGATCTCAAGTAAAAGAAATATATCAAATGTACATATATTTTAATGAATATAACAGGTCAATACTAAAAAAACTTAAAAACATATTTAAACAAAAAAAAATCTTTATTTTCGACATAAACTACATTTGCTGTGTTTCTTTTACCCAACATTTCATTTCAATTTGAGTTTGGTGAAATGAAATAAACTGAAATGAAATGAAAACTAAGAAACACCAAAAAACGAAGTTTGATTTTTTGTATTTTAGTTATAGATTATATAGAAAATTACAAATTAAAAGAGAAAACTATGCAAAGCCAATAATTTTGAAGATATATGCTATATTTTCACATAAAACTAATGACTACAGAATGATCTTTCTTCTGACAAAATCGTACATGAGACAGCTAACACTGAAAAAAATTGTAGATATCAATTGTGGAGCCCAAATTATTGTGCTATGGACTCTCAGATATTTGGAAAACTACGTTTTGATTAACTTTTTTTTTGAAACCTAACAACTGTAATCTCACTTGTATCACAGTCATAAGTGAAAAGAGAAACTGATCATGGTATTTTTAATTGGAATTGATTTCCTCAAAATGAATTAATAAATAAACACCCATTTTTGAACTGAAATGAAATAAACTGATATAAATTGATATTTCAGGTAAAAGAAACACAACAATTATAATAGTACAGTTCTTTAAGCTGGTTGGTCACCGAGGTGCGGGGCAAGGGGGGAAACTATTATCTCTTCCATGTACACTCGAACCCCGTCTTAATTCACCAAATCCGTGCATCATCACCTCGCTTAAGTAGCGAAATTTAGTCTCGCTTAAGTCGCGATCATAACGTCAACTCTTTCGTGTTTTAGCGGCAAAAAGAAATATTTAGAGATATACCACAGCACTTGTTATAACGAAAAATGAGCCAACTGAACAAACAATAAACGTAGGTATCCCCAGTCGTGCGTGACAAAGTTTAATTTTCCACTTGAATGAATACCAAAATTACCAATGAATTTATTCACTTTGTCAGCAAATAGTCGTTTTTTAGATGTTTGCACGTGTGACATTTTATTAATAACGTAATACCGACGTCGATGACATACACACCTCAAATACACTAATAATAATGCTAGAGTCCTAGGTGTTCCGTCGCCGCCGGTCGTTGACTACTATACTACACCACTATCTTTGCGGCACGATCGACCAACCCTAGTCATAGGATAAAAGTTTCGTTAACTGGATGGCGTGTCTGGTATTGTTTTACACTATTATGTTATACACTGTTGTAAGTGTGTACTGTACAAAGACATTAGCTTTGCCGACTTTTTTCATCTATTTCGATTTACTTTGAATACATAGATCTTAACGCTGATAAACGCGATTTTGATGTTTTAAAGCGATCCAGAGTAATTTTTTATGCGTGGGCCTTCAGCCTGAGTGCTGCCACACCCTTTATATTGGAAGGTTAAAAATATGCTCAATTTTTAAATATTAATTCCTACAAATTCCACAAAAACGATTTATTGTGGAACGCAGCACAAGCACCGACATCTTTCGGTGAGCACAGGCCAAATTTTCGAACCCAGCTGTAATTTGCAACTTATTGACAGATTGTACACATGCGCAAATATCGAGGTCGAAATGTCTAAAAACAGTAAAAACAACCGTCAGGAAGAGGATTTGGTGTATTGTATTTGTTATTTTCGTGAAAATATCGCCCTTTAAAGGGCTTAAAATGATGGCAATGATTGTGTTAGTGGTTTTGTGATTACGTATTTTATAAAACAATCATAATTGATAAAGTGAATAAATTCTTTTAAAACATTTGTTGCTGTTATATCGGATACAGGTAAGAGGAACGAACATATGTCAAATCTTGCTTATTTAACATTTAAAATCCTGTTTTCAGGAAATACCATTTGCGAAAGTAGAACTATGATCTCACTTTATACATTCATAAGCATTTTTTTTCTTATTTACCATCTATGTTACTCATCTTATTGTTAAAATAAAGATAAGATAATTATGTGAATATCTGATTTTCATGGGATTAAAATCTATAAAACAGGTATACCTGGACATAGTTGATGCATCAATTTAATGTTAAAAAGGAAAGATGTAACAAGTAGCAAATAAGTATGCAGTTATACACTTTTATGGTATAAACTGTTAATAGTTTTTGGTGTTTACTACTTGTGTTCTACTTAACTATGTCTCCAGTATTCCTGGGTATATCTATGACATTTATAGTAAATTTATATTTACTATAAATTATTAATATGACTACTACTTTTGTTTTTTCTTTGTATTGTAACATTTTTATTAGTGATTATTAATTTATTTAACATCCTTACTAAGTTGACGATAAGGAAAGTAGCGATTGTTTATAAGAATTTCTTCAATCGTTTTGTTTTCTCATGAATACATTTTTAATTCCTACTCTAAACATGTGGCATATAGCAACATATAATATACGTTATTAGTTTTTTGTACCCGAGTTCTCACTTTCTCACGTGGTATCGCATTGGTGTAGCAAACCTATATAGATACGACACATTGTAAGAAAGGCGATGAAATACAACACAACAATTGTACTATGTACATAACAAATTTTTTGTTGATTTAAATGGTTCAATAAATCTATACATATGTGAATACATAAATAAATTTTCTCCTTTCTATTATTCACACCTTGTATTAATCAAGAGTTTAAATTTGACAGCTGCAATAGGTATATCTTTTCTACAGGAATTGGTCATATGTATGCTTTGGTATAAGTAGAGATCGAATTTTCATTCGCAAAATCAAAAAAGTCCTTCTATTAAAGTCAAAAGATATGGGCTATAGCAGTTTACAAGTTTTTTTTTATATTTAGGGGTGAAACAGACTTTCCCCCAAACATGTGCCATATTAAGGAGTAATTTCATATATTTTTTGACCATATTCAATCATTTTTTCTGGGTTTCAAGTGTTCCCAAGATACGAGTGTTCCGAGATCAGCAATTTTTAGGAATCGGAAATAAGACATTTGGGGGTAGTTTTTATATTTTTTTAAGGGTGAAAGCGAGATTTTCTCATCGATTTCATGTTTTGAAGACTTAATGTTATTATTTTTTAACCATCCCCAACTTTTATTTGTGGTTTATATGAGTCATCTGACCAAAACCGAAAATGATCTATTTTTAGCGGTTTTGGGGTGGTTTTTACAGTTTTAGGGGTGAAGTTGACATTTTTCCAGCCATTTGAAGTATTCAGGGGTCATATTTCATGTTTGTTTGACAGCAATCAATCATTTTTTCTGGGCTACATGCGTAACCCCCGAGCAGCCAAAAATCGGCTATTTTTAACATTGTCCTTTCTTTTTTATAAAATGTTGAGTGATGAGTCTTGTTTTAGCACTGTAGGAATTTAAAACAGGAAAGACATTCACTACTACATTCCTTACAATCCCGACAAGTTTTGAAGTGAAACATTCTGGTCGCCGATTTGTAAACATGTGAGGTGGGATAAAAAAAGAATAAAATTTTGGGTCCGATTTTTTTTAACTATTTGCTGAGCGGTGATCTTTATCTTGTCAAGCTGCAGAACGACATTGAATCGATGAATTATCTTTGAATGAAGCGCAATAAATGGTTTTTCTGCAAGATGGGGCACTACCCCATAAGGTGGCTTTAGTAACAATTTCTTTAAATGGAAAAAATGAAACCTGGATTGGAAGACTTGGAACAATTAAGTGGCCGCCGACCAGTCCAGACCTAACCCCTCTTGATACCTTTTTATATTGTTATTTGAAGAATAATATATATCTAAAAGAACACAACAATGCTGGCAGATTATTGGCAAATAGTGGCAGATTATTACATAAACATTTTGTTTGTATACAGTTTTTGTGAATTACAAGTTTATTGATATATGTATACTAGGTGTCAAAGGATTCACTTTCGGGCTGTAATTTTTTTAATTTCAGAGATATTTTAATGAAATTTGGTGTATGTCATATTTGGTATAAATGCCAATTAATGGTCTGATATACTGATTTTTGCAACTACCGGTTTCATCGGAAATGTAAGCAAATTTTAATTTTTAAATAGTTAGGTATAAGAACAGTTAGTCACTTTGGTGGCATACTGAACCTCGCCCTGAAGTGAAACATGGCATGTATGCAATTTTTATTATATGTTTCTCTAATAAAGACCTTTATTATTATTATTATTATTATTATTATTATTATTATTATTATTATAAATATCTGTATTTAAATTTACACCCTATATTTATGTATGTATGTATATTTTTACATATTTGGAATATGCAGATCATAAGTGAAAAAATTGTCTTTTTTGGTGTTTTTTTATTAAATTTTTTAAATTGATTAAAAGAGCAAAAATTGCCCAAACATGATCCTTCATATCTAGAATGAGGTTAAAAAAATGAAACTGCCATGACAATATTGTCCTGTCACCGTCCAGTATCGATTAAAGTTCGCAAAAATAGTTTTTTTTTTATAATAATTTGAACACTCAAATGGACATAATATATGCCACTTGGATGAATCCAACGATATATTAAATGTTGAATTTCGATAACAAATTATGGAAAAAAAATATAAAAACCGTATCATTTTCACTAAGCATGACCTGCAGATTCCAAATATGTAAAAATATACAGGGTGTCCTGTTTAAAAATAAAAAATTGCATGAATTTCCAGGTTAAACTGAAAGTTGCACAAATATACAGAATATTTGTGCAACTTTCAGTCGACTATTAATTGGCATTTATATCAAATATGACATACACCTTTCATTAAAATATCTTTAAAATTAAAACAATGACAGCCCATAAGTAATTCCGTTGACACCCGGTATATAACGTTGCAGTTCTGTGATACGAATTTTTCGAATGAAAATTCGATCTCTGCTTACACCAAAGCATACATATGACCAATTCCTGTAGAAAAGATATACCTCTATTGTACCTGTCAAATTTAACGGCAACGAAAAAAAATGGCACGAAAAAATTCTATTTTCAGTTTTTATTTTATTTTTAACGAAGTGACCTGGGCATCCGAAAAAAGTAACATCCAACCTGAAACTTGATTCGTTTTTGGTCCATAATTCTTAGACAAGACAAAATATCTTAAATCTAGTTACACCATATTAAAAATAATTAAAAAACAAAAAGAATCTTATTCTTGTTCAAAGTTCGAAAAGTTAACCGTTTCCTTGAAAATTGCAATTAAAGATATTGGCTTATTATTTTTTGGCCGTTTAGTTTTTCGATAAAAGGTGGTTACAGAAAACAACAGTTTATCTCTGATTAATTCATGGACGGTAGATGTCAATGTGACAGAAAAAGTAATAAATTATATCAGCGGTTTCTTAAAAAAAAAACATAATTTGCTTTAAAAAATATAACCTAGAATCCTCATTCAATAAAATGTTGTAAAAAACTTAAACTACAATTACTTTAAAATACAACAGAAACGAAAAATTAAAACTTACACATGTTCAAAATGGCATAATACACATTTTCTGACACTGAAATCTCCGCAAGAATGCTTAATCGTATATACTTTATTACACGCTGTTAAATTTATGACATACTTTTAGGAACACCCTGTATATATTCGTAATCAAGGTGATGAGCCCAATTATTTAGCGATAATACAGGGTGTTGCATTTAAAAAAATTAATTTTAATTTATCACGCTCTTCTGCAACACCCTGTAAACAAGAAAACTGTCATAAAAATCTTAACATTGTACCCTACAAGTTTTGTATCTTTTTGTATTTTTTTATATAAAGCCAAATAAAAAAAGTTATGGGGGGGGGGGGGGCATTTATAGTGAAACACTCGGTACATTCATAAATACAGATACAGATGCAGATATGTATGTACACTAATAACCCTGATATTAGATCTGCGCTTCGGTCATCTGGCCACGATCTGATCTCATGAATGGTTTATGTTAATGTGCCTATGAAAGTTCTGTGTGTGTGAATGTGAAAGTTGTGTGAGTATGGTTTTGATAATACAAACTAAAAGTATTAGGTACTGTATATAGGTATTCATTTGAAATAAAATAAAATCCCAAGAAAAAAGAAAACGTTAGAATATAAGAATGAATACATTATTTAAAAAAAACATCAAAGTCAATGAAACCCATTAGGTAAATTAGTCACATCGTAATTAAGATTTTTACAGTTACAATCTAAGTATCTTATAATGTTTAATAAAGTTCAAACTGTCGATCATAAATAAATCACGGATAATTTCAAGGCTTCATAAATATTTTTGTACACGAATAGTAAAAAATGTTCTCACCTTAGATATACGCATTTTAAAAAAGTTGTATACTGGGTGTCCCACAGTTATGTTAAAACTTTTAAAGGGTGAGTTCTACAGGTGATTTTAAAAGGGATCTTTTGTATGAATTATTTGGATCAGAGTCCTGCTTGAAAAGTTATTCGCACATACAGGGGAGCCAAAAATACATTTATAATTTTTTATTGTAGCTTCTATTCATTTTTGTGTCATCATTTTTTTTGTGTGTTAATTTATAACACTATAAAAAGTTGCGGGATATGGCAGAGTTATTTTGAAAACTGTTTTACCGCTTTCTGTTTTTTTTGTATACGAAACAGTTATGCAGGAAAAAAATATTGTCCTATTGAAAGTCCGAATATACATTAGTAAAAGTGCATAGTAGTCATGTGCCACTTTCTTTTAATTGCGCTTTACAAAGTATTTGGCGTTTATCCAATGTGAGTTAATAAGTTAGTTCTGTATAGTTCAATTTATTTTCATCATTATAATCACGGGCACAGAAAAATAACGAGCCATCTAAAAACAAAAAAAAAACGTCATCAAAGTTGGCTGAGTAAAAAAGACGTATTTCTATTATTATCTTAAATTTATAGCCTTGTTTAATTATCAAGGCCGTTACATTATGTGACAGTCATTATTTATTTTACAATTGTGACAGTCACTGCTCAGAAGTTTGACAACAACAAAGTTTCTCTTTGAGCTTCGACATAACCGCTATTTCCATCTCTCGTTCATTTGATTTGATGCCATTTTTTTGGATGGCTCTTTAGATTGAACTACACAGGCCTAATTTACTACTTACACTGGACAAATACTAAATACTCTGTAAAGTGCAATCAAACTAAACAATTAATTGACTCTTGCCTACTATGAGTTTTTACTAATGTATATTCACATTTTAAAAAGGACAATAAAACGAATTTATTTTTTCCTTTATAACCGTTGCATATCGGACAAAATAGAAAGAGGTAAATAAGTTTTCAAAAGAACTGTTCTACGAGGTGTGTAAATTAAGTAATAAGACTGGTAACGTAGCGCCCGATCTAGCAACACTGCGGAGACGGGACTTGGAAGGGCGGTAGGTTAACATGTATTGCACCTTCCGACAAGTTTGAACTTGTTAGTCATTTGTTTGTTCTTTGTGATGTTTTCGTAAACCGTTTTTTTCAAGTGCGTTTTAAAAATGAGTGACATTAATTTTGAGTAACGGTGTGCTGTCAGACTTTACTTCTGACGTGGACACAGCGCAATGGATAATTTTGCAAAACTTCAACATGCCTACGGAGACAGTGTTTTTTCAAAAGCCCAGGTTTTTCGGTGGTTTAATTCTTCATTCATTTTAGAAAGAAGAGAGTCGATTGAAGATGAACCACGCAGAGGAAGGCCTTCATCCACAAGAACCGATTAAAATGTCGGTAGAATAGAAAGTAAATGGTAGAATATCTTGGGCATTCAGATCGTCGGTTGACGACAAGAATGATCGGGGAAGAGTTAAATTTGAATCACACCACTGTTCATCAGATTTTGACTAATGAATTGGGGATGGGAAAAATCTGCGCAAAAATGGTGCCAAAAAACCTTTCGCAGGAACAAAAGGACATCAGGAGAGAAATGTGTCTTGACTTTTGGAATCGATTGAAAATGATCCCCATTTTATGGAACGTGTTATTACTAGAGTTCGTGCGAGCGCGGAGTGTAACAGGACCGTAGTCAGTTAACGAATGAAAATATTAATATGTTTACATAAATTATGTAGCAACATAGTACTATTTTTACCAAATAGTACGGTTAAGTCAAGGATAAAATACCTATGTAAATTAAGATAACACGTAACAATGGCAACACTTACCTGACAAACGTCAGTGTTGAGACAAGGTTCCCATGGCAAGTTGGCGGTGGTTAAAACATATTATTATGTGCTTTTCTAAGTGTTCTGGAGTGAAACGGCGACGTTTATCACTTAATATTAACTTGTGTATGGAAAAGGACCGTTCAACGTCTATTGTTGACAATGGACAGTATGACAGTAACTTGGGGTTCTCTAGTTTGTTTAATGGAATATTGCTTGCAACAAAGGCTTCTGTAAGTTCATAGAAAAATACGGAGTCGTCGGCGCTGGATGAGGCATGGCTTTTCAGAAGTCTTGTTACTTTGTTTTATCTGAAGAATTTATAATGCGTTTACACACAGTACAAAAAAGGTCACTTCCTTGAATACGTGTGTCCCTAAAACCCTCGGGATCACTGTCAAACCACGTTTGAAATACTTCCCGTCTATTTCTTTTCACCTTTGGCATGGTACCTCACTTTATTCACTTCTCCCCTCAACTAATAATTATTAATATTTATAAAGCTATTTAAACACACGGCGAATACGTAAAAACGAAACGTATCAACGCGATGCAATACCGGCGACTGTCTGTTACAGCGTGACATAAATAACTAAAATTGCTAGCGCAGTTTTCGTAATGCAAGTCAGCTGTGAACTGTGCAGGCCAACTAGTCAAGGGCAGGACATGCACAGTGTCGGTCCTGTGACATTCGCGCTTGATAATAAGTAATAATATTTAATAATGTACTATGATGCAACATAGTTTCTGTGAACATATTAACATTTTCATTCGTAAACTGACTACGGTCCTATTACACTCCGCGTTCGCACGAACTCTAGTTATTACTGGTGATGAGACTTGGGTGTTTGAGTACGACTCGAAAATCAAGCTCCAAAGCATGGAATTGCACACTTCAAGCTCTTCAAGACACAAAAAAGCAAGAATGAGTAAGTCGAAGATCAAATGCATGCTGATTTGCTCTTTTGATGACCAAATAATTGTCCATAGAGTTTGTGCCTCCAGGCCAAACAATAAATCAACACTTTTACAGAGAGGTTCTTGAAAAACTTTGAAAAAGGGTCATGCATGTGAGACCAAACGTCAAGAACAACTGGATGTTGTTATCACGACAATGCGTCTTGTCACACAGCCATTTCAGTAGACGAGTTTTTAGCCAGTAAAAACATTTCTGAGGCTCCTCAGCCTCCTTATTCGCCTGACTTGAGCCCTTGTGACTTTTTTCTCTTCTCGATATTGAAAAATCACCTCGAGGGACGTCATTTTGGGACCATCGAAAACATTCAAACGGCTGTAACCGACCAGCTGAAGACTATTCCAGTATACGAGTTCCAGCACTGCTATGAGGAATGGAAGAACCGTCTCCAGCGCTGTGCGGCTTCCCAAGGAAGTTATTTTGAAGGAGACAATATTGAATTGTAATTGTATTCCAATAAAAAAAAATTAAAAAAATCAGTCTCATTTCTTAATTTACACACCTCGTATATAGGCTGTTTCACGACGACCGTGATCTAGATCTAGGAATGAGCTGGGCCGATTTTTATTGTAAATGAATACCCTGTATATTATTCTATTTTAAAATTCAATACAATACAATCAATTTTAGGGGTACTTTTGTGAGGAAGTATTATACCTAACCTGAACGGTTTTTAAAAAAAAATCTATAATTCCTAGTTTTATTTTGGAAAAAACATCCACATTGGAAAACCCATAAAATTGGTTTTACATAATTCACTGATATTTAACACATGTTAACAGTAAACCCTACGTTACTTATTTCAACATCCATTCCTCAAACTTTTTATACAGAGTGTTGTTTGTAACTCTTTCAAATTTTTCATCATCTTAACTTCATTTCAAATGGAACACCCTGTTTCAAAAATACGTGAAAACAACCTCACATATTACATTTTAGTATACCTTATGTGGCGATGATTTTATTGACCAAATACACAGTAAAAATAGTATTATCCTGTTTTGCAAGACTGTAATCTTACTATTTCTTTTTTTATTTGAAACAAATCTATTTTCTATGTAACAGTTCTTTTAAATGATTTTTGTTTTAGTATGTCCTCAAGCCCGGCGAGTACGATAGTCTCTGCTGTATCAGCACTATCGAACAGTACAACTCCTTCGACAGTAGCTCAAGTGCAATCGGTACAGTCTGAACCTATTTTCCTGCAAACCAAGTTATGCCAAGGGATAGCGGGGGTTTTTGTGTGGGCCGCTTTATTCTTAACTTGCACTCAGGTAAGTTTTAACGGTATAATTGTTATCAGTGGCGGCTCGTGGGTGTGTTTCATGGGTGGGCACAGGGTGTGTCAGTAGGATTACTTATTAGCTACCAATGGCGCCGCAGGCGAAAATTTTTAAAATTTTCAAGGTCATGCGTTTTACTGACACTTCAGAATTTCAATGAAAAATTCTTTTATACAAAAATATAGACTTTCACAAGAATAATTTTTGGGATTTGGTAGCTTTTTAAAATAATTATTAGGCACGAATATTGAGGGCTTAAATATATTAAAATAATGGGTGGCAACATGTGAACAAAAATTTGATATTGTAGGTATCTTACCGTTATTTGTAGAGGAAACAGCTTGCCTGTCCTTATTGTTCACAAAAATGTTAATCGCCTTTTCATTAAAGTCCCGGATTTGATTCACAAAATTTAATACAATTAATTATTTGATTTAAAATATGTCTGTTTTTATCCACATTTTCATTGTGACGTCTTATATTTTCCACGATAGGCACTATCAAGCTGTTGCCTTATGTCTACCTTTCCCAACACACTAAAATCTAAGATGTTATGTAAATGTTTTTCATTGTAGCTAACATGTTTCTTACCTCGTTCATTTAAATGTTTTAAATCACTCACCCCTTCTTGAGTCCATGCACTCGGTTGCCACCCATCATTAAACAAATAAAACAAAGCAGTTTGTTTCTTTTAGGACACCACACAACCACTTAAATCTGTTGTAGACACTACTTTTAAAATTTCCTGAATAATTTCGCGATTTTCCTACATCTGTTTTGGAAATAATCAAATCGGGTATCGGCCTTCCTAACCGTTTAATTTCCGTTCGGATCTCGTATGTAATATCTTTATTAGTCAATAAAAAAGTTCACCGAATTCATTTTGAAACGTTTCACAATCAAAAACAGTAAAAAACACACTTCTCAGCGAAGAAAATAAACAATATACTAAAAAAGGTCACTCAACAAGTGTGACCCGTTCAACTGATTTTCGAACGATTTAACGATGTCTGTCTGCTGCAATTTCCAAATACCAGTCACCGAAAAAGCCGATTAAAAACGAGGGCGGGGATACTGTGTGCCCTCGCTCACGCGAGCGAAATGCGACTACGGTGACTGATGCGAATTCAGACTACGGTGGCTCGGTGCTCGATCGATAGTCTGTCATACATATGTGATAAAAATCATTATTTGTGGTATAAAAGGAATAATAATTAGAATATGAATAGTTTGTCGTATAGTAATTTATAGTAAATTAGCACAAAAGAAAGATTTTCTATTGAAATTTGGGCTGGGCACGTGCCCCTGTGCCCTTTATCACCAGCCGCCACTGATTGTTATTCATAAAGTGAACTGTTGAACTAATTACTTAAAAAATATCAGATATAAATAAAAGAAGTTGGTAATGCTGTAGATGTGCCTGGTGCCATTTGTGTAAAGTATAAACAAACATTACGGTATGAAGACACATCGATTAAATTAAGGTTTTTAACTGGTTAGATATACATACAGGATGTCTACTTTTAGTTATATACAAATCCATAAAATCCTAATTTTTTTAAGATAATCGATTTTTTTTGCTTTAAAGGGCATCGAAAACTGCTCCTTCTGACCTTACTATTGCTATTAAGGTTCAGTCCCATGGCCTACTACGATTTTATACCCCCAAAATTCAATATAACCATTTAGCGATTTTTTTTATGTTAATAATTTTCGTAAATTTTTTATTTGTTTTAATTTTTAATTTGAATGAGCTGTTGAGTTTTAATCGTCTCCTGAAGATGCCAACTTGGTTGGGAAACGCGCGTCGAGAAAAGTGTAGTAGTTCGGTGTCTCGCGGAAAACCCCCCCTTTTTTTTTTTTTTTTTATAAAATTTTTTTTTTATTTTTTTTATTTTAACCAAAACACCGTTGGGGACAACAAGAATGACCGCGGAAGAGTTTAATTTGAATTACACCACTGTTCATCAGATTTTGACTGACTAACGAACTAGGGATGAGAAAAATCTGCGAAAAATTGTTCCAAAAAACCTTTTGCAGGAACAAAAGGATATCAGGAGAGAAATGTGTCTTGACTTTTTGGAATCAATTGAAAATGATCCCCATTTTATGGAACGTGTCATTACTGGTGATGAGACTTGTGTGTTTGAGTACGACCCGGAAACCAAGCGCCAAAGCATGGAATGGCACACTTCAAGCTCTCCAAAATCCGAAAAAGCAAGAATGAGCAAATCGAAGATCAAATGCATGCTGATTTGCTTTTTTGATAGCCAGTTAATTGTCCACAAAGAGTTGTGCTTCCAGGCCAAACAGTAAATCAACACTTTTACAGAGAGATTTTTGAAAAACTTCGAAAAAGGGTCACTCATGTGAGACCAAACATCGAGAACAACTGGATGTTGCATCACGACAATACGCCTTGTCACACAGCCATTTCAGTAAACGAGTTTTTAGCCAGTAAAAACATTCCTGTGGCTCATCAGCCTCCTTATTCGCCTGACTTGAGTCCTTGTGCCTTTTTTTCCTTTTTTTTTTCCTTTTTTCGAGATTGAAAAATCACCTCAAATAACGTCATTTTGGGACCAGAGGAAACATTCAAATGGCTGTAACCGACCAGCTGAAGGCTATTCCAGTATATGAGTTCCAGCACTGCCAGGAATGTAAGAACTGTCTCCAGCACGGTGTGGCCTCTCTAGGAAGTTATTTTGAAGGAGACAATACTGAATTGTAATTCCTATTCGAATAAAATGATTTAAAAAAATCAGTCTCATTATTTTACACACTCCGTAGATAACATTCAATTGTCTTGACGAAATTTCATAACATACAGTCTAGCGACTCTCAAACTCAAGATATTTTACTCAACTTTGAGATTGCATAGACAGAAACACCTTG
This sequence comes from Aromia moschata, assembly GCA_029963805.1. NCBI lineage: Eukaryota > Metazoa > Arthropoda > Insecta > Coleoptera > Cerambycidae > Aromia > Aromia moschata. The sequence continues at coordinate 201,941 of JAPWTK010000391.1, forward strand.
TATATTTTTTTGCTCAAATTTCGCATATGGAGATTTTGAGGAGTCTTGATTAACGCTATGGATTTGGATTTTAAATAAAACAATCGCTAAATGGTCATATTGAATTGGGATATAAAAAAAGTAGCAGGCCATGGGGATGAATCTTAAAAGCGATGAATAACGGTGGAGTCAAAAGAAGCAGTTTTTGATGCCCTTTAAATAAAAAAAAAGTTTAATTGATTGTCTTGAAAAGGATATGAGGATTTCATGGATTTGTTACCAGTGTTATCATCACTCAATTACATTGAAATAAAAGTTATAATGGAATGTTTTATTGTATTTTAAAGGACCTTGCTCATTTCTAATGGGAAGTGGCTCCACATGATGAAATCTCATGAGCACTAATTGAAAAATGCAGGTTTATATACAGAGGTAAATCCGTTGTTTCTCTTCACCACATGATCAAAAGTTCTCATGAGCACGGAGAGTTCTCTGTAAGTTACTAGGTTTCTTTTTGGTCCAAATATTAGAGCTGGTTGAGATAATATGCTATGTACAATTACGACAGCAACATTGACAGCTGTCATAGCATGTAAATTGCATTTAACCTAATAAAATGGTTTAAACATACAGGCAGAGATTTTTTTATTTACTTACATAAGTGCAAATATTCTGGATTTCTTGTTTGAAAATTGTATTTTTAAAAATACTGATTTTACAGTCCGGGAACTTTTCGAAAATTGCTGAGTTGAATGAGTAATGACTTGTAACTACTGACTAACGACATTCACTTATAGTTATAACAGTTTTGTCAGAAAACGCTGTGAATTAAACTGCTATCTTAAGCCTAAGAAAGTGGTTATCAAAACATACAGGCAGGATATTTTATTTACTTACATAAATACATACATATATTTTGATAACCGTTTTATTCAGGTTTAATAGGTTTTGACACTTTTTTGACAGCTCCTAAATGTCATTGATTGTTATTGTTCATACTGTTCGGGAGGGTATTTACATATTCGTTGTTATGCAGTTGGCAGCAGATGCGAAGTTGCCGTGTTGTGTTATTTGACATTTGTTGACAGTTTGAAATTATCTGATTGCATTGGCTTTAATAGTGGTTTGGTATTTTTTGAGATTCAACCTTTTTTTTTATCTTGCATTGAAAAACGTTATTTTCAGAACATTCAAAGTGTTATAGTTGTCACACTTCCATTTGAAAAATGTCAAAACAGTTAAACAGCTGCTGCCAAGAGTTAGTAGCATCTTTGATACTCTATTTTGAAAAAGAACGAGACAATAATGGTCCATTTGGTTAATAAAATGATTAATAAAACAATGAACTTGTAAAATCACCTAGAAAGCGTAAACCTATCAAGAGGGTTACGAATACTGTAGCATTATATACAGGTGCTATTCATAACATTGCAGAAAATGCTCCACATGAAATGAAGTGGTGATACAAATTAGGAAGTAGATATGAGCATCATGCATTTAGGAAATAAAATGTTTCAGATAATTTTTTATGATATGCCTATACAACACACAAGTTTATTTTTTATGGTGTGCATAATCCTAGGTTAATTAAATCCACGATTGGTTCATAACAAATTTTATTATCAGCCTTTTTTTAATGTTAACGTATAATTTTATTAGTAACAAATATTTTAATCTTTGTTGCAAACTTTGTTTATTTTTTTTATATTTGTGCAGACTCAACTGCTAACAAACAGGCAATTTTTGCGACTCGGAAATGATTTTGTTTAGTATAGTATTTAAAAGAACTATTCTGTCATACTAATTTTGTTTGGGTTTAGGGTAGTTTTGATGGATTAACTAAATAAGCACTAAAATTTTAGTTTTGGCATTTAATTAATAAAGGTTCAAGAACCAGATCTTGCATTAAGTGTTTAAAATGTGCTCTATCTACTTCCTGACAGTAAAACATTCTATTGCTAAACTCTTGTCGTACTCATTCAAATGTGTCAGTGGAAATTGTCCTACATCCTTTCACGATTCGTTGCTTTAAGCGTCAATACTTTCAGGTTATGTAGCGTAAACCTTAGATATTATTTAGATACCCACACAGAAAAAAGGTGTGAGGTCCGGTGACCGAGCTGGCCATTTTAACGTGCTTCGTCGTCCAGTCCATTTACCACGATGTTCTTCATCTAGATAACGTCTTACTGCACCAAAATACTGTGCAGATGCATCATCTTGTTGGAATGTTCTTTCCAAGTTACCATATTCATCTGGGTTGTCTTCCAGAATTTCAAGAATTAACGTATAACTCCCCTAATTGAGTTAGTCAGTCAAAATCACCAGATGTACTTCACTGGACAACTTAATAAAATTACAGCCTGCCCTAATTATTTGAAGGCATTCTATAAAGTAGTATCTGATCTTGTAAGCTTCTTATACAATTGATTGAAAATGTTAAATAAAACATCATGTGGTGATTGCCAGTCGTCAATTGTACCAACATTTACAGATAATTTACAGTTTAAGGTTATCTACATTTGTGTGTTGTACATAAACAAAAGAACTATAACCTCACTTTTTTCTGTATCGGTCCTACCGAATTGACAGATTTCACGTCAGTAAATTGCATGAAAATAGAATCGGTTCTATGAATCAATTCGTGAATAAATTGATGAACTTATTGATGACAAATTTGGAATCAAACTTCCGCTTTACACCAGTCCAATTTGCCGTTGAAGCTACTTGATGAATAAATTCCCCAATTTATCGTTGGTGTAAAGCTAGTATCAGTTTTTATGTTAAAGTGACAGGAATTTTGCTCTGAGGTTGCCTAAAAATGAATATATATTATTGTTTCAGATTTATCATCACTTACGATGGTATACAAATCCCACAGAACAAAGATGGATCGTGAGAATTTTATTTATTGTTCCTATATACGCCACATATTCTTGGATCAGCCTTCTGTTTTTTAACTCTGAAAGTTATTACGTATATTTTTTTTACAGTTCGTGACTGCTATGAAGGTATATATAACGTATGTTCTCATTTATATTCTCCATTAAGTATATTTCGATTTTCAGCTTTTGTAATATATAATTTCCTGTCCTTGTGTTATGAATACCTTGGAGGCGAGGGAAATATCATGTCGGAAATAAGAGGAAAACCCATAAGGTCCAGCTGTTTATATGGTACCTGTTGTTTGAACGGGGAAGACTTACACAATTGGCTTTTTGCGATTTTGTAAGCAAGCTACACTTCAGTTTTGCCTTGTGAAGCCGCTCATGGCATTTGTTATAATATTTCTACAAGCGTTTGGACACTACCACGATGGTGATTGGAGGTGAGTTGTTGAGCTGTAATTCAGAATTAGACCAAGCGGTATCTGTTTTGAAATGGGGTAGTTTGGATTTTTTCCATATAATCCGTAATTTTGATTGGAATGTCTCTGGAATACCATAAGAAATGATGATTTCGATGTGCGCCAGTTGAAAAAGTTGTGGAAAATTTGTTATTAAATAAAATATTGTGGCGATACTTTCATGGTGTCGCCCTCTAGTGCATGGAACTAGATATATTTCGGTTTAAAAGGGTAAAAATACATCAGATTACCTATATAAGGTGATTGATCGAAACCATTTATATTCGGGCTTGTAGAAAGTACTGATTTTTGAAAATTTGGACCTCAACTAATAATCCTATGGTGGACTTGATGAAAATATTTATCAAAATGGCTGCACTTCCTGTTATACCGGAGTTACCACCTACTTCATTATTTTAAACGGAATGGTTAATTTTTTATTGCACATTTAGATTCTACACGTTATTTTAGGTTTATTTTATGAGATTTCCATATACTATCTTTTACCGTTTTTGAATTATATCCGTTTTTTTTTTGAAATTTTTAGCGCCATCACCTTGAAACTGTCTGTAGTGGTCATTTTAGAAAATTAAGTATTAATATTAGCACGGCCGTTAACAGAACCCTAGGCTATGCAGTAATACTTTTATTAGTTCTCAATTGTCTACAGGGCGTTTAAAAAGAGAACTACCATTTAGCTCAACTTGAAACAATCCAAACTCTATTTTTTTATCTCAATATGATGCCCCATATTTTAATGTAGAATTAAATTCTGAATCCATCTATAGAAGCATTCCCTAGATTTATATTTAGTTATTTAGTTATTTAGCGTTTTTTAAAAATTTGCTTAAAACTTCTAACAAATCGTTTGATTTTCACTAGCACGTCATGGAAATGATACTGCTAATGATGCTAATGTTACTACTAATGTGTGTACGAGCGTGTCACGATAAGTTTGAACAGAACTGTGTCTGGTGATACCTTTCCCACCCTGAGCTCGCTGGACAAGCCAGTGGGTCGCTCAGTTTGACTGTAGCAGTCGTTTGAATTCTACGCACCAGTGACGCGTCGAACAAATGTTAAGTGTTCAGATGGAGCAACGGGTTAATCTCAAGTTTCTTGTTAAACTGGGGAAAACTTTTACGAGAGCTTATGCAATGTTACGTAAAAGAAGTGTACGGGAATGAATGTTTATCCCGCAGAACAGTTTTTAAATGGTTTAAACGGTTTAAAGAGGGACGTGAAACGACCGAAGACGATCCGCGCCCCGGACGGCCCTCAAAAAAGTACGAAAATATTGAAAAAATTGGTAAATGAATATGCGAAGATTGTCGTCTAAGCATCCGAGGGCTTGCTGGAATAACAGGAATCGGGAACAAAGAATGTGTTAGCTAGGTTTTGCATGAATCGTTCAACGTGCGCAAAGTTTGCGCAAAAATGGTGCCAAAACTATTCACTCCCGAGCAAAAGGAATCAAGAATGAACATTTGCGCTGACATTCTAAACAAAATTGACACTTAGTTAGACACAGTGATTACGATGAATCGTGGTTTTTTACTTACGACTCCAAAACAAAGCGACAATCCATGATGGAAGAGCTGAATGGTAAAGGTAAAAAAGCCAGAATGAAAAATCAAATTAAAGCAATGATGAGTCTTTTTTGAAGAGGATTGTTTATGTTCACTGGGTTCCTGAAGGTCAGGCGATCAATCAACATTATTACATCGAGGTTCTGATGGTCCTTTGTGAGCGTGTGAGAAGATAAAGACCCGATGTGTGGAAGACCAAATCCTGGAAGATTCACCAAGACAATGCACCGGCCCATTCTGCTTTGTCTGTGAAGGCGTTTTTTTTTGTAAAATACGGCATTACTGTGTTAGAACATCCACCATACTCGCCCGACCTTGCCCTCTGTGACTTTTTTCATTTCTCAAGGTCAAATAGGCGCTGAAGGGGACAAGATTCGAAAGTGTGGAAACTGTTAATGCAAAAGCGACGGAGGTTCTGAACCAGCTGACAGAAGTGGACTTCCAGCACTGGTTTCAACAATGGAAAAGTCGTATGGAGCGATGTAGAGATCGCCAAGGGGAGTACATTGAAGGCGAAAAAGTTACTGTAATTGGTAACGAATAAAAAGTGTTATGACAGCAGTTTGGTTATTTAATAACCACACCTCGTATTATGTTTTTCATATTTTCAATCATTATTATTAAAAAATACCGATAGCTTAATTTTATCTTAACAAATGCAAAAAGTGAGCACATCTGGAAGGTAGGCATGGTCTAACATTATGGCACAGGAACCACTATCTAATAATATTATCGTTAATCATAACCGCACCTACATATATTGTAAATTCTGTGACCTTACTGAAATTTGCCTACTATATCTATGAAATACATACATATATGAGTAAGTATAACGAATGACTTTAATAATGTTTTAATTATATTTAAACGTTTTAAATAATGGATGATAATGTGATGTATCTCAAAAGTTGCCATAGTGTCAGTGCTGTTTTGTTCCAAGCATCTTAAGCGGATAATATAGACATCCAAAAAAAACGTCATCAAAGTTGGCCGAGAAAAAAAGACGTTTTTCTACTTAATCGAATTTATAACCTTATTTACTTGTGAAGACTGTCACATTTATTTGTTTATTGACAAATTTGTTTATTTTACAAATTGTGAAGTACAGTCGTTTGTCAAAAGTTTGACATAACCGAAAAGTTTAGACATGACCGCTATTTCCATCTCTCTCCTTCATAGCCAGAGTTGATGACGTTTTTTTTGGATGTCTATAAATTAAAATCCATATTTGAATGTTCTTGATTTTTCATGTCGACGAACACAGAAAGTACACTCTACAACTCGATTGACTCGAAGATGAATAAAAGACAAATTATACCAAAAAAAAAAAAAAAAACAGTAACAGTAACATTAGCACAATAATTTCCATGGCATACTATTGAAAAGTCAAATGGTTTATTAAAAGTTATAAGTGAATTTAAAGAAAAAACCCAAATAACTAAAAAAACTATTAAATATACATAGGTATAGGGAATGCTAATATAGGATTTAATGCACATGCAGGATGTAGGATTTAACTACACATTAGAATGTGAAGTAAAATAATGGATCATTGTATTTACAATATTTTAGTTTGGATGGTTTGAAGTTGGGCTAAATGGTAGTTTCATTTTAAACACTCTGTACTTAACTGAGAAATAATAAAAGCATTATTGCATAGCGTTACTACTACTACTAACCACAGACTACTCATATACCGATACTTAATTTTCTAAAACTACAGTTACTACATGTAGCTTCAAAGGTTATGGCGCTAATGATCAAAAGGACAATGTTAAAAATAGCCGATATTTGGCTGCTCGGGGGTAACGCACGTGAGCCCAGAAAAAATTATTAATTGCTCTCAAAAAACATGAAATATGACCCCTGAATACTTCAAATGGCTGGGGAAATGTCAACTTCACCCCTAAAACTGTAAAGACCACCCCAAAACCGCTAAAAATAGATAATTTTCGGTTTTGGTCAGATAACTCATGTAAACCACAAATAACAGTTGGGGATGGTTTACAAATAATAACATTGAGTCTTCAAAATATGAAATCGATGAGAAAATGTTGCTTTCACCCTTAAAAAATATTAAAACCACCCCCAAATGTCTTATTTCCGATTCCTAAAAATTGCTGATCTCGGGTGTATCTTGGGAACGCATGAAACCCAGAAAAAATTATTGAATATGGTCAAAAAATATATGAAATAACTCCTTAATATATCACATGTTTGGGTCATGTCTATTTCACCTCTAAATATAAAAAAAAAACTTGGAAACTGCTATAGCCCAAATCTTTTGACTTTAATAGAAGGACTTTTTTGACCCAGGTAAAATTATTAAAACTGGTTCAAAAATAGTAAAAGAAGCAGTACATCAATCAGACTTCAGTAGCAGAATTCAGTACATCAATCTGACTGGAAAATTGTCTTTTTTCACCCCTAAAAAATAAAAACAACCCTTAAAAACTGCTAAAAATAGCTAATTTTTGTCTTCTGACTGAAAATACTTATAAATTAGAAAAAAATGAGATTCAAGATGATTTATAAATAAAATAAGTTTTTAGAAAATAAAAAGTGACTAAGTTAATATCAATTTCACCCTTAAGTCTTGAGAAAAAATATTTTTTTCTTTCATCGGGTAATATTTAGTACCAAAAAAAAGAATTGCAAAGGGTTCAAAAAATTAGAAAAAAATGATTTGGGCTGATTTAAAATGAAAATAACCAGTCTTTAAAGTATCCATTGTCTAGGGGAATGTCGAATTCACCATTAAAACCACCCCCAACTGTTATTTGTGGTTTATAAGAGTTATCTGACCAAAACCGAAAATTATCTACTTTTAACGTTTTTGGGGTAGTTTTTACAGTTTTAGGGGTGAAGTTGACATTTCCCCAGCCATTTGAAGTATTCAGGGGGTCATATTTCATGTTTTTTGACATCATTTCCCCCGAGCTGCCAAAAATCGGCTATTTTAAACATCGTCCTTTCAAAAAACCGGAAACAACTCAAAAATGGTAAAAAATAGGTATAGGGAAATCTTATGAAAAACAACTTAAAATAACGTGTAGAATCGAAATATGCAATAAAAAAGGTCCCATTCCATTTGAAATAAGGAAGTTGATACCGACTTCCGGAACAACCGGAACTGCAGCCATCTTGAAAATATTTTCATCAAGTCCACCATAGGCTTATTAGCTGAAGTCCGAATTTTCAAAAATCAGTCGTTTCTACAAGCCCTATAATACTTTTAATGAATGGTTTCGATCAATCACCCTGTATAGTTTTCATTCATGGTATCCATAATGCATGTGGGAAAATATGCAACTCCTGGACTATTTGAATATGTTTACATTAATACAATGATATGTTATTACCATTGTGATAATTTGCCATTGTCTATGATATTTGAATTCTTTGACTCGTGAGATATTGATATAAAAAAAAAATATTGAAATTGTTTCAGTAGCAGCCAAGATAATGCAGTTCATGAGCGTTGCTGTTTTGAACTCGTGTAAACTTGAACTTTGAAGTAAAAAAAAAAAAATCAGGTCGCTCAGGTTTTTTTGACAGCTCTATAAGGCTTTGAAAAATCGCCTTTTTTGCGCAAAAGACTATCAGACCGATCATATGGAAAAAGTCCAGCCCAAAACAGATACCACTTGGTCTGAATGAACTCTTTTAACATCCACACTTACTTTTTCAGTCCCGATGGTGGTTATCTTTACATAACGATTGTTTATAACATCTCAGTGTCTCTTGCCTTATACGGACTGTTTTTATTTTATTTTGCTACTCGGGATCTTTTGACCCCCTTTGAGCCAGTGTTGAAGTTTTGTACAGTAAAGTCTGTGATTTTCTTATCGTTTTGGCAAGGTAAGTGCTTAGCTGTCAGTGGCGGTTGGTGCTAAAAAAAAGTGGGGGTTGCAAATGAATACTTGGAGAAATATGACTGAAAATTTTAAATATTTTAAAGTCAAATTGGAAAGTTAGAAATACTTATTACTTATTTACAGTTTAAATTTTCTTATTATGTTGATTATGACAGTATTATAGTAGAAAGCGTATTATTACCTTATTGAGAGAGAAGTCAACACAACGATCTTTGTTTCATCTGCGATTGTAGATAAATAGTCAGCTTCTTGTATTTCTTTAGAAAATTACTCTTGGTATACACTAAACATTGTTTATAAAATTTCGTTTTGTATTATTTTTGAAGCACCCTTGCAAACAGTTGCTTTTTCCAAATGATCTTTTAGAGCAGCGTCCAACTCAGAGTTAAATTTAATTAAACCATGTAAAACTCCGGAGTTAGAGGAAGACTGGTCTCTTCATGTCATGTCCTCTCAATCCAAGTTCAAACGCACCACAAAAACGCACACAATTAATGGTACTATGTAAAATGTAATGAAAAATCATTACTTACACAATTATAACATAAATAAATAATATTTTTCTTCGATACAGTGCCCAGCTAGCTACAATGTTTACTTGTCACAAAGCGTAAATTGTAAAACATTTTTCATTTGTTGTGCCGACACTACATGCTTTTTAAATCAGTCATCTAAATGATTTCAATTAATCAGTCCCTTTTTTTGTCCATAATTGTTTACCACTAAATAATAAGCAGAGAAAACAAAAAAGGGCATTTTTTTATATTCCAACCATAAATCCATGCATTTTTTTCATAAATGTTGAAGTTTCTGTTGAAACAAAGACATTTTCTGTCCAATATTTAAGTCTGGAATAGGTCACCTAAGCCTCTTCGTTTCAGTTTTTTTAGATGAAGATCGGCTACAGAATTGCTCTGCTATTAAACTTTCCACCGAATTCATTTTTATTTACGATGAAAATACGCACGAGCAATACTCTACGCCGTGGCGGAACGATAACTGTCTGAAATATGTCGTGTGTTTTTAGATAGTGATTTGAGCTAGTTTAAATCAAACCGCAGTAGCTGGCACTTGGAATGCAACTAGCTTATAAGATCTAGCAGATCTTACAGGTATAAGATTCAGCAGATCTTATAAGCGAGATATTTACACAAGGAAATTACTCGCTAAGGCGCAGGCATGTGAAACATAGTTGCTTTTCAACTTGCAAACCTTTGATACAATAATGTCATGTTTGTTGATTTCTAAGCGGGTGGAATAGTACAGTCTATGTTGTTAGTTGTATGTACAAATATACAATGGGTAGCGACAAATATTTACGTATGTTGTCAAATACTATATATTTTATTATGATTGAAATAAAAAAATGGCGTTTTTTGATGATTTTGTTGTAGGTAGCACAACCTGCAAACTTTAGCACCAGCTGCCACTGTTATCTGTGTTGTAGTAAAGTTGTAGTAAATTCTCATAATATAGTCTGATGTAATTTTAGGAGTTGGGTTAGCTATTTTGGAAAAGGCGGAAGTAATTTCTTCTATTATCGATAGTAACGGCCCACCTACCTCAACTGGTACCGTGTCTGCTGGTTATCAGAATTTCCTCATATGTATAGAAATGTTTTTTGCCGCGATCGCTTTAAGATCCGCCTTCCCTTACAAAATATATGCTCAAGGTTGTGTGACAGATTCAAGGGGAAGATCGGTAACCATGCAGAGCATTTCCAGCAGTCTCAAGGTATGTAAACAGTAGTTATAGTTTTAGAAATCTCTCTTCAAATTTATTGTGTTTGTGTTTGAACACTTTTTCACTTATCATCGAAAAACTTTTGCACTCGACGCGTGCGTTTCGTTCACCATGTTGGCATCATCAGGAGGTGATTCAAGTTAAAGTTAAATCTAATTATTGTTTATTATATTTTACTAAAGTTCCTGTTGTGGTTAACCAATCGTACCCGTAATGTGGTTAATAAATCGTAAAAGTTATGGTTGTCCTTGTTTAGTAACCAAGTAAACAGTGGACTGTTAGATATCGGCCCACAATTTTTATTCATGCTAATATTAAAAATTTAACAATTTCTATACTCTCAAATACATCTAACTGTCTGTAACATTTCTTATTAGTTTTAAACCACTAACTTATATCCTATGATTATTATTTCTATTGTACCATATTTTTAAGTCAGATTGACATTTACATGTAAACAGCGAAAATATAAACAAGTGAAGTTTATATGTTCTTTGACTCTAGTTAAAATTGATCTTTTTGTTTGTCCAGTATCCTTTTTTGTTTCTACGCCGAAAGTTCCAGTACCCACTCCAGGATCAGTATACGAGGTGTGGCTATTAAATAACCGAACTGCTGTCATAACACTTTTTATTCGTTTACCAATTACAGTAGAAACTTTTTCGCCTTCAATGTACTCCCCCTGGCGATCTCCACATCGCTCCATACAACTTTTCCATTGTTGAAAGCAGTGCTGGAAGTCCGTTTCTGTCAGGTGGTTCAGAACCTCCGTCGCTTTTGCTTTAACCGCTTCCACACTTTCGAATATTGTCCCCTTCAGCGCCGATTTGACCTTGGAAAAATAAAAAAAGTCACAGGGGGCAAGGTCTGGCGAGTATGGTGGATGTTCCAACGCAGTAATGCACTATTTTGCAAAAAACGCCTTCACAGACAAAGCCGAATGGCCGGTGCATTGTTTTGGTGAATCTTCATAATTTGGTCTTCTACAAATCAGGTCTTCGTCGTCTCACACGCTCATGAAGGGCCGTCAGAACCTTAATGTAATAATGTTGATTGACCGGCTCCAGTGAATGTGAACATTGCCTCGAATGTTAAAAAAATACGATCATCATCGCTTTGAATTTGGACTTGCTCATCCTGGGTTTTTTTTGCCTTGGCGAGTTTGGACTCTTCCAATGCATGGATTGGCGCTTTGTTTCGGGGTCGTAAGTAAAAAACCACGGTTCATCACAAGTAGTCATTGTGTCTAACAAGCCCTCTTTAAAGCGTTTAAACCATCCAAAAACTTCTGTGCGGGATAAACATTCATTCCCGTACACTTCTTTTAAAATTGCATAAACTTCTGTAAAAATTTTCTCCAGTTTAACATGAAATTTGAGATTAACCCTTTGCTCCATCTAAACACTTAACATTTTTTCGACGAATCACTGTAGTAGACTAATATACTAATTCAAATGACTGCTACAGTCAAACTGAGCGACCCACTGGCTTGTCCAGCGAGTTCAGGGTGGTGAAAGTATCACCAGACACAGTTCTGTTCAAACTTGTTGGGACACGATAATTTAATAGCCACACCTCGTACTTTTGTTGACATTCTTTACTTGTTGCACGAATTCCAGACTTGTTGGTATTTCTGGTATCTTTTGGGTCATGAGAAAGTTTTTGTGATTTATTTTTTGAGGTGTTTACTTGTTTACCCAAGTCATGCGAAGGTTTTTAAAGATTTTGCCTAATCCGCGGGTGAATTTTGGTTCTTAGAATAAAAAAGAAATATTGAATTTAAAATATATGCTTCCTTATTAATATTTGTATTTGTTCTTTTGGAACTTGTTACACATAACTATGTATCAAACTGTATATCAAAAAATATTAGTTGATCATTGCATTCAATTTTATACATAAAATTTGTAGCTGGGACACAGTCAGTTAATTTTGAAACAAAATTATCATTCTATAAAAGCAATCCCTAAATTGTTTAGGCCTATATTCTAGCTATTGTATGAGTTAACCTTTTCAATGCGTTACCGGTTTAGTGAATTATCTGAGACGATGGGAATTTTTTTTTCTGAAAGTTGACATAAGCGCTGTTGTTTTTGATCAGGATAGTGTATTGCGACATATTATTTGAAAATTACGCTATTATTGTTCTGGGAACATGATGTCATATGACATCATCCGTAGGCGGCAAAAGGCCTGAGTTATACTAACCCTCGCTACTCCAATTTTCACCTCTTGACGGGTGATGTCTTATGACATCATCGTTTAAATTCACTACCAAGAGTAATGAATCATTACTAAATCCAAATTTGGCGAATTTCATAGAAGAAAAGACGAATTTGGAAGGTTTGGTGATGGCTCTTGATTATTAGCGCCTGAAACACACTAAAATCGCTTTACTCGCAAACGACGCATATCAGTTCATAGATCGAAAGCTACTGAAGACAACTATCGGTCACGGGACCCCAAAATAGCTTCCTTTCCCTTTGACGAAGAAGATGGTGAAGAAGTGGAGAGAGGTGGACAATGTCATAAGACATCACTGGCACGGAGGAGGCGCTGTCTAATTATACGCACAATGTCATATGACATCACCGGTCACTCAGGCCGCGTAAGGCATGATTTTCTGCGTATGTTTGTACCACTTTGAAAACACAAATCAATGTAAGTATACCCAGTCGCAGGCGTAACAAAGTTCAATTTTCCCCCTTGAATGATATTTTAAAGATTAATATTTGTAAAAGACACCTAACCTATTTTAAATCAATAAATTATTAAAATTTTTCCAGAAAACCTGGAAAGTCAAGAAAAGTTATGGAAAAGTTATATAGTTAAAACTGGTACGGAATGTCATGGAATTTTGGCATATTTTATCGTGGCCATATCAAATTCATGGCTTAATATTTATCAATATTATGGTTACAAATGAAAAACGCGAATGAGGCCATACGGTAAAGTGGGATGCTAAACAATTTAGTCTCTCTATTGTTTTCCAATTTTCAATTTAAATACGTGTTGATCACTTAATTCCATTCAATTATAGTGATCCTACATAATCCTTATATCAACTTATGACAAGAGACATATGGTAATTTGGAAGATAAGGCCATAGTCATCTTACGATAAGTTAAAAAATGTTAATCTAATCACAGTGCAATCTAAACCTTATCTGTTGCATAAATGAGTTATACGAGCCCTAACAACTATATGTTGGAACAAGCAGTTATTTGGCGAATCTTATTTATGCCAGCTTGCTAAAATACTTTGACTGATTTTATTTTAATTTTTGTGGTATCAGATAACAACTTATTACATGCTATTTTAAGGCAGTTTGAACACAAAATTACGTTATATATTTTTTTTATTATTTATATAGTAATATAATGTTCAAATATGCTGACAACTAAATGTTGGAACAAGGAGTTTTTTTTTTTTTTTATAAATAAAATAAAATTAGTAAGATGTAACATCGCCTTTAGCCTTAACAACTGCCTGAATTCTAGCAGGCATAGTATCAACAAGGCTCTCACAAAATTTGGGTGTAAAATTATCCCAAATTTCCTGTAATGTGGTGCGCAATTGGGAAAGAGTTCGCTGAGGATGATTTCTTAGGTATTGTTTCATTTTGTACCAGAGTGTTTCTATTGGATTAAGATCCAGGCTACTGGATGGATGTGACAATACTTTTATATTATTATCCCCGAACCATTTTTTCGTGGTTTTTGCCGTATGGCATGACGCACCGTCCTGTTGAAATACAAAGTCTGCATTTGGATATAATTTTATGATGCTTGGTAGTAATGAGGTATGAAGAATTTCCTGGTATTTCGCAGCGTTCACAGTACCTTTTATAATTTTCAAAGTTCCCAAACCCTTTGCCGACATGCAACCCCAAACCATAATGCCCTTAGGAAACTTGACTATACTTTTGAGGCAATCTTTGTGAAAGGCTTCTGTTTTGTCTCGGGTTACACGTTTGCGATGGTCTCCTAAACAGACATCAAATTTAGCTTGATCACTAAAGATCACTTTATTCCAGTCACTTTTCGTCCACGAGAGTTTAGACTTTGCCCAAATATAGCGATTTTTCTTTTGAATTGCGGTTAGTAATGGTTTCTTTGGCCTATAAATTTTAACCCATTTAGAAATACAGAGATGCGTACTAACAAATATCAGACATACCTTGTAAAAGCTCAATCCACATTTGTGGATATATTTTCGACAGCATTCTTTTGAAATGTTCAACCCAGTTTCATTATTCCACCGTGCAGTAATCTCTCGTAAAGTATCCCTTCTTCCAGACTTGCATATTTTAACCAAATGTCTTAAATTTCTTTGAGAAACTATTTTCGGCCTTCCTGAACTTTTGCCACAAACGTCAATATTACCAGTTTCACCGTATTTTTTTATTATGTTAAAAATAGTCGTCATATTTGCCATATTTAATTTACTTGCGATATAATCCATTGTTCGACCTTCTTAATATTGTTGGATAATTATTTCGCGCATTTTTCCATCGGTGGGTTTTCCACGCCCCATTCTTAGACTTATAAGTACAAAATACAATAACTAAGGGAACAAAACAAACTGCTAGTAACAGGTCAATAAATATAGAGCCATCCAAAAAAAAAACGTTATCAAAGTTGGCCGAGAAAAAGAAGAGGTATTTCTATTCTTAATCGAATTTATAACCTTATTTACTTGTCAAGACTGTCACATCATATGACAGCCATTGTCTATTTTACAAATTGTGACAGTCACTTGTTAAAAGTTTGACATAACCGAAAAGCTTAGACATGACCGCTATTTCCATCTCACTCGTTCATAGCCAGAGTTGATGACGTTTTTTTGGATGTCTCTATATAATGACTTGTCAAAAGACCACTTGTCTTTATTTTAACGCCTACTTAGTAAAACACGGGTTACTTTGATAATAATATGAAATATGATAATACTTGTTCCAGCATTTAGCTGTCAGCATATTTGAACATTATATTACTAAATAAAATAGCATGTAATAAGTTTTTATCTGATACCACAAAAATTAAAATAAAATCCGTGTAAATTCATCCATTCATCAATCCATTAAAATAAAAACGACTATGATAGCTTTCATAGTAATGGTTCAAGTTTCAAATGATCACAGCATTATTATGGTGCTATTAAAAAAAAGTTTTTATCGAAAACGTCTTTGATGTTAGGGTTAAGTGGAAGGATAGCCTTGGTTAAACTTCGCCTACCTGTATTTGGTTTATTTTTTCAATAAAGACGATATTATTAAACTGCTCGTCAAAACTAGCGTAACACATTTTAGATTAGCGCCATTTGCGTTCTGTTCGAGTTGGAGACTTGCGGTTTTTAATTTTCGGTAGCTTATAGGGTTGGTTTTAATACTCCGAAGTCGCTATGCTGTTACTTAAACGGTTCGCCGTTAACACCCCAAAAAGCAACCTCATGTCGAAATTTAAATTCGCAATTTGATCGCTGTCCCATTTCTTCAACTCATTTCCAGACTCCCCAAAGTCACCTCTTTGCATTTACGCAAGGTTTTGCGTGGTTTGACCTCTGTTGAGCAAATCCATTGATCCTAATGCTGCCAAATAAATTGGCGTGGGTGCCACAACTTACTTTCACCCTTTGACAACTCAGGCACCTGTTGAACACAGTAATTTATAAGGTGTCCCATTTAAAAATCAGAAATGTATTGATAATTATTATTATTACTCATGGGGTAGGTACAACCCCTGAGCATTGAGGCTGATGCTTATTTTGCCCCCACAGGCCATTCATTTCATTAGTCCCGTTTCCTTAAAGAAGTTAAGGACAGGAAGAGCGAGGAAGGGGGTCTTCTTCTCCTCTCTCCTTTCTACATCTGCAATAGGGATCGTCTTTCACCACAACTGTGATGAGATGTCGCATGAATGGACAATGCCTTATGAATAGTTCCACTGTTTCTTCTCAGATGGTTTCTACCCGGTTTAATTAAATTTTTTGTTTTATCCGAGGATGGTTCGTCAAAGAACATCCGCGATTGCTTCACACCAGGAACCTCCGCGTGGGAAACAATGGATGTTTTGTCTCAATAGGTTTTTTACTTGGCTGTCTGGTTGGCCAAACTACAGGGGGATTCTAGTCATACCAGTGAGGCTTTTCGTGACTAGTGTATTTTGACCAATTTCAAAGTGATGCTGTTGTACTAACAAATCCACAGTCTTTAACTACCTGGGAGTGTATTTTTATATATTCCAAGGTTTCAGTGCTGCTTGGCTATCAGAGACATTATGTTTAAGCTGATTGTCCACCCTGGGTCTCTGTTGGTCGTGTCCATTGCAGTGCTTTGTTGACCCTTAGATCCATCTGTGTGCCAGATCGTTTCATTTTGCTGGGCTGGCATGTGTCTATTGTCTTCGTCTCTTTTACCCAGATCAATTACCCGATAAGGTTTGTGGAAGACTATGACTCTGTCAATTCTGTCCAATCGCATGCTTAACACGGGTTTTTGTTTTAATCGTTCGAATCCAATTATGGAATCCCCTCCTTGTGGTGGTTACTCCATATCCGGAATTTTCCAGTCAGCACGCTGCTGCTAGAGCCGTCCGCCTCTAAACAATGTGTAGTGGAAGAAGATACAGCATTGCTTTCATAGCCACATAGGCGTCATTTGCATGGCCTTTGTTATTCCCAAATAGCGTAACATATGGTTCCCTTTTTTTAAACTTCATGCCATCACCAGATCAGGAAACCACATGTTATTATGGAAAATATCACTTTGGAATATATCCAAAGTGGCATTGCTTGCTTTGATCCCCATGTTTTACCAATCATACCTTTGCTGGTAGTCCTTTCCACCAATTTCAGAGGCTTTGAAAGTGGCTCACCCTCATAAGTACAACTTCTCTACTTAAAGACTTCACTAGCTAAAAAGAGGTAATTAACTAGTTAATTGTGGCATCTGTAATTCACTGGTTAATTCCGATCTTTGTTATAGCTAATAGTTGTGTGTAATGAGGGTACATACTCTTCATTACATGAAATTTAGACAGTTTTTGATTGATGATTCAATGCATCAATCAATGTACTACAGTAGATAAAAAAGTATGAGTAATAAAAAATCCAATGATGTAATAAAGTGTTTTTTTTTTTTTTTTTTTGTAGGAAACAATGAACCCTAAGGATATTATGACAGATGCCATTCACAATTTCCATCCCCAGTACCAACAGTATACACAGTACAGCTCAGGTAAATAGAGAAATTGTTGCACGTTATTCTGAGTGTTTGCGAATTTATGCATTTTGGTAAAATTACCTACTTTGAAATAAATGGAGTGTATGTAGGTGACATAATCACATACCAAAAAGTGATGAATGTCTTAGAATCTAGGACTTGTATAACTGAGTTGAGTATAAGTAATGAGTCAGAGGTAAACGATCGTTCCTCGTTTGTGCATGATTATAAACAACTTCATGTAAAATAATAATTAATTTTTAATTAAAAAGTGGGTTAAAATTAGACGTAAAGTATTGTGAAACACTCATTGATTTCTAATAGTTGACACTGATGCAGAAAGTTATAAAACTGTTCCAACCTTAACCTCTTAACTGCCGAGAACAAAGATCTCGTTTTTTCGACTTGGCCCAAACTGCCGGAAAGCCACAAATTTTTGTCCTATAAGTAAATGCTCTACTAACGCCTAATAATGTGTAAAATGTAATCAACACGTGTTTTCATATATTTTTGGGGATGCTGAACATGATCCCAGGGTTTATTGGGTTCTATTTTGCAATCAAAACAGACCAGAGCTCTTAAGGAAATGACAATTTTTCCAGTTTTTTAAAAAAATCTCTCCTCATACACTTAAGTTAAGTGTCGCATTTAAACAGTGTTATTTGGACAAGCTGTGGCGTTTTCAAGGTTTTTCACCCGGTGAACATTATGGTGTTGTCAAAATTTGGACCAAGTGCTCCTAAGAGCACTTTTACATAGTTTCTCCATTAGGAGAAACTGTTTTAATTTCTGTTCGAACTCTCAAAGCTTGTATATTATTCAGAAATTCAAGGTTGAGGTGAAGATTGGACAATACTTCTGATTCAGTGTGTCCAAATACGCCAGAAATAATGCCTGAATAAAATATTGAAAAACTGTAGATTGAGGATTTATGGGACGATTCAATGAAATTTAGACTTGATGATTTGGTGTGTGAAAGACAAATGATCAGTGGGTCAAAATACGTTGGAAATGTTATATCTGGCAAAAGTAACAATATGTCATAAATTGACCCATTTTAGCGGCAATTAATGGCATTTATGAGGATGTAGGTCGAATTCTGACAACGCTTTTATGTTCAGCGGGTCAAAACACAAAATTATATGTCTACTTAAAAATGTCAAAATTTTTAAGTTCGGCAGTTAGGACGCATTTCAGGAAATTACTGTAGTAGTCAAGGGGTTAATCAAAATACATAAGAATTGACACTTCAGACCTAGGGTTCAGATTTTTTTTTTTTTAATGCCGGTGTAATTGGAACATCTTACAGTTTGTCAACACAAGCATGAATTTGGTTTTCAAGTTGTGTGTAAATGGTTACAACGTTAGGAAACTGTTCACAAAATTCCATGAAAACATTGGTGAGCACTCGGGGAGTTAATTTCTTGAAATTTTATTTGTGATTCTAACCCGTAACTCTTCTAAATTTTCGCAAGGGGTTTTGAAAACCGAGTTTTTAATGTGTGGTTTTATAAAAAAAAGTCGCATGGCGTGAGATCGCTTTGTCTGGTCTTTGAGAAAATTTGTCTGAAGTTTTTGTACTTTAGTTTTGAACAATTGTTGAACAGTTGATTGTTTTTTTTTAACAAAAAAAAAGAAATTGGTTTGGAAAAAACTGTTTTTTTCAACTTGTAAGCTTCGCAGAAAGCAAAGAATTAATTGCAAGAATGTTCATAGATCGAATGCTGAATACAGCTTGGGGGTATCAACAATAATTGTAAAATAAAATGTCTTTTTTTTTCATTTTGATGAACATTACACAATGTTCAGAAACTTGTTTCTTTATTATTTTGTGAAACTGATAAATCGGTCCAAGAAAACGGTTTGATGGATCGATTTAAAAATTTGCAGTGCTGTTGGTGGTACATTAAGCTGTAAAAAAACCTGGAAACATTCGTCTCTCCATCAATATTTGTGAATACCCGATAGATTTACTAAAACAACGAAAAAAGTTACTTTTTTCTCTTTCCTTTAAATCAATGTTGAGGGTGAAAAAACATTTTTTTTTTAAATTTTTTAAATTATCTTGTAGGTGGTTTATTTCAGTTTTTGAAACTGCCCTTACATTCTCTTTATCAGTCATTGGTTGCTGAGATATCGATGATCAAAGACAAAAGGACCCTTCATTAAAAGTCAGATATCTCAGCGACAAATTGACGTAAAAAAGAATATACACAAAGCAAATTGAAGCTGAAAAGTCCGGCTTATGCATTGATTTGACATTTTTTTTGTCACGCTAGCTCACAAACATTTTTTGCCAAAAGATCTCAAAACCAGAAACCTGAAGCTTCATAATGTTTTTTTTTTTTTGGTGAAATCTAGATTCAATAGAAATTTTAGAAATCTATTAAAAATCACCAAAAAATTATGATATTTTGTTGTTCCCTTAATTTTTTTAAGTAGTGTATTAATTTTTTGGAGCAATGGCATAGCAGCCAAGCAAACAAGAAAAATATCCCGGGAGTGACATTTCACAGGTAATTTGACATTAGACAATTTTAGATTTTTATTAACTCAAATTGTTATAAAAATATTGTTTATTATTAGATATTGTATGATGATTGAACACAGAAACACTCTTGAGGCAATGGCCTGTATAATGAAACGTTTCAGGGTCAATTTTAAGTTTGTTTCTGATGAAGCCGCCATATTAGTATCACTTGTTTATACCATTTTCAACTTTGTTTATACCAATAGGATGCATTCCCTTTAGTATATTCTAAATCTCTGTATTCACAACTGAACTTTTACAATTGTATTTGAATTAATTTGACGTCAATAGTAAATCTACCAATCGTTAATAGCGAAGCGATGTAAATCACAGCCTACCCTAATTGACAATTTATTTGAAGGAATGGTATTAAATTGAGTTCCATTCGATCGAGTTTTGCGTTGAAGCAGATATATTCCCACGCTAGACTTGACTCACTCAGATCCCTCTCGTCCCTTATTTACTAGTGTATATAAATGTTGCATGTAACCGTTGCTTTTTGCAGACGTCATCTCACAACAACCATACGAGCGGCTGTGATATATCTATTGCTACCTAGACCCTGCATGGCCACTTTGGTGCTAGCCTAGCTATCATCTCACCAGTATCCACTACTACACATTTCATACTCTCAGGGTTTACGAAATAAAGAAAATTATATGCCGCCACAGATAGTTTTCTTTATGACTTTGATAGTAAGTTTATTAATAACAAGCACAATCTTTACTATCTGTAAATTTACTGTACATTTTTTTCTTTTCTTTAAATTCAGGTATATTACTTATTTATACGAAGTGCTTTAAAAATTGTCACTTTAATATGCAGGGTCGCTAGGAAGTCTGGAAACGGTGCTGTTCGGAGGCTAGACCATCCAATTTTGATAAAATAGAAACTCGATTATCCGAACTAATTGGGATCATGGGTCGTTCGGATAACCAAAAATTTGGATATTCGAGAATAATTTTCAAATACATACATACATTCATATATATTTTGAAAATTTGTCAAAAGAAATTGGTAAGTATATACGCAGATGATACACAGAACGATTTTATTTGAACATTATCATGTACTTGAAGAAATCTGTACTACATAAGCACTAAAAAGGTTTGAAAAAGTCGCATATTTAAAAAAAAGTGGAATATTATGATGAGCGTTCTGCTGAGGATTCGGATAATTGACGATCCGGTTAATTGAGGATTCGGATAATTGATGATTCGTATAATTGAGGATTCGGATAATTGGCGATCCGGTTAATTGAGGATTCGGATAATTGATGATTCGGATAATTGAGGATTCGGATAATTGATAATTCGGATAATTTAGGAATCGGATAATTGAGAATTGGATAATCGAGTTTCTACTGTACATATGTTATAATTAGACGTTTTTTTGTATATTTTATCGTAATTGGTAGACAAATTGATTCACTTGTTTTTATACAGGGAATTGAGTGTGCAACGTAATAGTAGATTCCTTGATCCAAAAGAAAATGATTTGAGTAAACTTCCATATAGTCAAAGTTGCTTTGTTTAACAGCTAGAGGGTGTTTGATTTTCAGAGCTACATTCATTTTCTGGATACCATATACATGACTGCCATGTTAAATATGTTTTTTTTTTAATGGAAACAGATTTTTATGGTTTAATACTACAATATAAGATTTAATGTGATTTTACATATAGACACCCTGTCTATATACGTTTGATACGTTCTACAGCTAATATTCCTTTACATAAAATATGGGACATGTGAAAGAAGATATAAGAACAAAAGTTTTCTTACTTGATCTTTGCTACAAATTGCTAAAACAGTCGGGATAAATTCGAAAAATTTAAAAGGCTGCAATCTGAATTTATTATTATTTTTTGTTAAATACGAGTCATGCGAAGAAAAGTTTAAGAACAAAAGTTACTTTAATTTAAGAACACACCTTACTTGATCACTACAGTTTGCTGTTTTTAGAAACATAACCGGATGTTAATCAGAAAAGTCAGTCTAAGTCCAAATATCTAAATTTGAGGTTAAACCATTACAAAAAAAAAAGAAAATCGAGTTGTATTATAGATTGATCAAATTTTCGAATATATCCCGACTTTCGATTGTTTTTCTGAAAACGGCAACAAAACTTTTGTTCACATGTATTTAAAGAAATGTTAATTGTAGCATGATAAATCAAACACCCTGTATATAACTACGACTAAATAGTAATACTAATAAATCATAAAATACGTGTTTATATTAAAAAAAAAAAAAAATAGGGAGGAGGCTGTGTATAAAACAGGCGAATCAATTTGTCTACCAATTGCAACTATTATACAAAAATACGTCATTTTTATGTGACAGCACTGTTTTTAGAATTTAATTAGCAACCTTATACAGAAAATACGCTTACACTAAAATGTATTTTTATTTTTTTATTTCTATTATCTTACTAATGTCATTTTTATTTGTACAAATAATTGTTAGTGAAAATGAAAACGATCGAGTACAATATTTCAAATTTATCGATGTACGTTTTCTAAAACTTTAGTAGTGCCATTCTTCTTAGTCTCTAATATTAGTATTCAGACTATTCAGTATTTGAAGTCGTATTTTGCAGACTAAAAGATAGTAGTGCTACTAGAAGTTTAGTCAGATATTTTTATATCATCTGACGTACCGACAACCAGTCAGTATGAAGTAAAAAAATATAACTTGTGGATTCTTTATCCGTGTTGTCATTTTGTGTTACAAGTATTATATTAAGTATTTTAAAATATATATATTTTGTACATTTGTAGTTTAGGAAATAGCGATTAGGTACAAGAATCACTTAAGTTACAATTTTCATGGCTAAATTAAAATTGAACACTAGACTTTCATAGTTTACATTAATTACACAGGCCAACAAAAATGTTTTTTTTTTATTATTCAAAATGTCGGAGCCAATATGGCAGAAAAAATTTCATTCACTTCATTTCAAAGTTTTTAATTAAACATTTGACTGATTTTTGGAAGTAGAAACTTTAGTATACTTTTCCGAAGGTTTTCGGTGTGCCAAATCCGAATCTGGCCTCAGAATTGCTCTAGTACGTCAGATTTTTGGGATGTCCTAACTTAAAAGTGCAAAAAACTGTTATTTTGACATATTTGAGGTTATGTAACATCGTAAGGTATTTTGTTTTCACAAAACTAGTAATAGCATCTAAAAGTATGATTAGTTATCTTTAAAATCAATTTTGAATCGTCCAGATATCCTTTTTTTTTCGCTGAGATATGTTAATTTGAGGTTTATGTCTCACCGATCTATTAAAATGCAAGCCAAAAGCAGAATACAAGGTACTTACCTCTTTGAGCGTATTTTTCTAAACACTGTTAAATTACTGTATAAGCATTTTAAAGGTCGTTGATTACATATCCACTATCAGATTCTAAAAATTCAAAATGTCGGATCTAATATGGCAGACAAAAATTTCATTCACTTCATTTCAAAGTGTTTGATTGAACTTTAGTACACTATTCTGAAGGTTTTCGGTGTGCCAAATCCGAATCTGGCCTCAGAATTGCTCTATCATCAGGTTTCTGAGATATCTTAACCTAAAAGCAGATTGATGAGACACAAACTTCAAATTGTCATAACTCTGTGAAAAAAAAAAGAAGAGATCTAAACGATTCAAAATTGAAATAATCATTTAAAGAGAAATAATCATACTTTTAGATGCTATCACAAGTTCTGTGAAACCAAAAAAACCTTATGATGTTTCATACCCTCAAATATGTCAAAAAAACAGTGTTTTTTGCACTTTTAGGTTATAGAATCTCAAAAACCTGACGTGATAGAGCAATTCCGAGGCCAGGTTCGGATTGAACGCACCGGAAGCCTTCGGAAAAGTTCTGCTTCCGAAAATCAGTCAAATATGGTTGGCCTGTGTTATTGCAGTTAGCAGCTTTACTTAAACTTTTCATTTTGGTAAATCAGGAATGAAGAATATGAGCATTTACTTAAGTATTCTACATGCCATTGCAAGCTATTGCATATTCAGTACTTAATGTTTGTGTATATATTCTTTTTTTTTTTTTTTTTAGATATAGTTTGACAATCATTTAATGAACATGTACTTATTATTTTTTTTTAAACAAATAAACGGCTTGGTGTGTATATAATCTCGTTTTGTCATTGTTTGATGTGTTGTAGATGTTTGGATTTTTTATTGTAAATTTGCATGGGTATGCACTTTTTTTTTGGTCTATGAGTATTGCGAATGTTTTGAATTGGGCAATCAGTGGGGGACGTGAAATTCTTGTATCTTTATAATAATTAGTAGAGCCCGGAGGTTAATAATAGATGCGTACTTTACCAGGGGCGGCTCCAGGATACCACTAACTGTAACGTCATGAGGTGTTAAACAGGTCTTACATTATACACATGATGGCGATTGTTATAGACCAACTAATCAGCAAAGGAACCATAGTCACAAGACACAGAACTTGCGTCTCCATACTGCCACTCGAGTTTCCATAATTTATCAAAAACATGGATTAAATTAGTATATGTCCTTTTTAGGCGCCGCACAGTTGGTTAGAATCGGAAAATCCTGACCAAAAATCGAAAAACCAAATTCGTTATAGTCTGTTTTAATTCATATAGCTTTGTGAAGCAGGGTTTTCTGCGTGTAATACTGAAACGACAGCTACCTAGGTTTTATACCTGCCATTCTACTTCAGTCGAAAGTTGGCCACCTCCGAGTGCGTAACGATACGAGAATCGGTCCCGAAATACTCAACGTTCGTGTGTTGTGAATTTTTGTTACCACAAGGTGTATTTCCGACTTAAAAAAATGGAGGCTACTCTTGAAGGGATGTAAAATATTATTTATGCATTGAAATTCAAATTTTTGTATTTCTTATTATGGAAAATAAATGTTAACTCTGCGCTTATAATACAAACGCGCATGTTAAGGTAGCGAAAGAAACGTAGGAAAATAGTTTGTACCTACAGAGACCTAACACTAGTTCACAATTTAAATGTGGGAAATATTAGTGGAATAAGAAATTCATAAAAATTGGCTGCTACAAACTGCTCATTTCAGTGAAATATGCAAAAATAGAAAGGCGCATCCAATAGAGCGTTCTTGGGGCAATTCTAACTGTACCTGCGTCAAAGCAGGTGTTCATCCCCGATACAATAGTAAGTCTCAACCAAGGGGGGAAATGTATATACCTGGTGTATTGTATTGGTAATGTATTGACCAGTGGAAGGAGAAATATAAGGTGTCTCAATGTTCCATGAAATATATATTTTTTATTTTATACTAGTTAAGTAACCTAATCCAACTTAACAGGTTCTCTGCGATCAATTTTTAACACAAAATAATTTTAGTAACCTAATGTAACTTAAGTGAAGACACGTTGCGTGCAATTGTAGGTTCCAAAAAGTTCTTACTTTTGGCCCTCCATTTCTTCCGGGAGTTAGATTAAAATCTTATTAATGAAAAATATAAATAATCTCATTCGAATCAAAATACATATGTAGCTTTTTTAAGAAAATTTTACTTCCGGTTCTCCATCTGTTTTTTTCGGTAAGATTTAGTTGAAATTATATAAGCAGAAAATATCAGTCTCTAATTTTGATCATAATAAGTACCTTTTATCGCAAAAAAAATGGTTACATCCGGTTGCTGCTGGTCCGTCATTTTGTTTCCCTTTCGAGGAGAGTATTAAATTGAAATCTAATTTACAGAAAATATGAATACTCTATTTGGATTTTTAAAAATTGCTTTTATCGCAAATAGCGGTTTCTTTCGGGCCGCCATTTTGTTGTTTTTTTTTTTTGAAATATAAAGTACAAATTTGAAATCAGCGACCCAAAAAACATTGAATTCGATATAGTTTGACTAATTTTCTCCCTTTCTCGATTTTTGGCCAGGATTTTCCGATTCTAATCCACTGTGCGCCGGCCAGTCGTCTTTATGTAGCATTCATCGCATTCAACAGTGGCAGCAATACATGGTGTTTTAGTCACGCAATTTACTTCAAAGTTATCCTGGCCCCATAGTGACTGTAAACTGCTAGTCACAGCCACTAATTGTTTCCGAATTTGTGCTTTCCGACATCCTTGAAGCTGTCAAATGTCCTTCCACGGCTTTTGCCTCATCCAGTCCCTCAACCACTACGTTAGCTATATTCTGTCCTTTAACACCCATCGTTTAATACTACACGCTACCATCATTTTGACTAAATCCAAGTCTCTGTGTATCTAACGTGTTCACACCATCACTTACAAGATGTTTGTTTGTAACAACATGCTGCAAAACAGCTGCTTTCACGTACCACGTCAGTACATTGTCATACATGCTACAACAAAATTCACTACCATTAAAGGTCAGTTCCGCAAAATTGTTTATCCAACGCCCCACTGTCCTGACATATTTACAAACTTATTTGACGTTTCGTACATCCGATCAGCTCAGTGTAAGTAATACTAACAATAAGTGTCAATTATGTTTACGTTTGCGATTCGACCTTTGGCACATGCCGTAATTTGTTAGAGTGGGGCACACAACACGGCAGATGGGCTATATTCCGGAATATAATGCCGTTATTTGGTTGCACTACGATTGTACTATGTATACTACTATGTACAAAACGTACCCGGAAATTGTAAAAAAAAGCATATAAATTGTTATTTATTCATCAAAATTTATTTTGTCCCCTTCAAAGTAGGCTCCATTGAGTGCAATACAGTTATGCCAACGTTTAACACAATCCTCCATACTACCGCTAATAGGCCGCCGAACGTATCGCATTCACTCCTTCAGCGAATTTTGTTTGATGGCCTCTATCGTTTCAAAGCGGCGACCCCGTAATGTCAATTTCAGATTTGGAAACAAAAAAATCACACGGAGCCATATCCGGTGAATACGGTGGTTGGTCCATCGTATTTATTGAGTTTTTGGCCTTATATTCGGTCACAATCGTAGCTCGGTGAGATAGCGCGTTGTCGTGCAAAATCCTAGAATTTTCCTTCCACAATTACGGCCGTTTCCGACGGATAGGTACTTTCGCGCAAACGCCTCAAAATGCCGAGATAATACTCCTTATTAACCGTCTGTCCTTTCGGAAGGAATTCGGAATGTACCACGCCTCGATAATAAAAAAAACCGTCAGCATCACCTTCACTTTCGACCGACTTTGGCGCGGTTTTTTCGGTTTCGGCTCATCATCATAGCGCCATTCCGATGATTGACGACTTGTTTGCATGTCATAGGTACTCTTAGATCCATGTTTCGTCTCCAGTTATGATGCGTTTCATGCAGTTTGGTTCACTGTCGGCTCTGGAAACCATGTCAAGAGCAACCTGCTTCTGATGCTCTTTTTGAAGAACATTCAGCTCTTCCGGAACCAGTCTCGCAGCGACGCGTTTCATGCCCAAAATATCACTCAAAATACCATGAGCTGACATTGTCGATATGTCACACGCTTGAGCCAACTCTTTAACACTCGTGGCGATTTTCAAGAACTAGTGTTTTGATTTTGTAGATGTTATCGGCTGTCGTAGAGGTCGATGGCCGACCGGAGCGAGGCAAATCTTCGACGATTTCACGGCCCGCTTTGAACTCCTTATACGTTTTCAATGAAATGGCGGCACAAAATTTTAAACAAACACTTTGTTCCACTATTTTTTCTAGTGTACAATTCGCCGAGCATACTTGAGGTCTATTACTAACAGCTGCTGTAAACACACTGAGTGACATATTGCGCTCTAAACAGGCATGGTAATTAAGAAAGGGGCTACCAATCTGAAGAAAAAAACATTTAACCGATTCCTTTTAAGCGGTTCATTTATATCCAAATTTCCGGGTAAAATTTTGTACGTATTTATATACAGGGGTTGATGATGTACTTTGTTAATGTGGCACATATGACAGTATTCCAGTCGCGTTAAAAGTCGTGGAATATATTGTTAAATACGAGCTCTAATAATTAGAATGTGGCGTGAGATATACACGTCATTTGTGACGTCACAGCCATGAGCGGCGAGAGATTAATTTCCTAAATACATGTATCTAAATAGGTATCTTCAGATAAACCTCTGACATCACTGTCGTGAATTATGTAATATCGTATAAATCTGTCTTAGTATTTACCTCTCATACTCGGACACAATCAGGTGCACAAGTGAACAGCTGCATTTCTCTTTTTTGTTTTGTTTTTTTTGTAGCGATGACGCGACGCCGACAATGACCGCCGCCATTTATTCGTCAGTTTAGTCGTGAAACTTTAGTAAGAGTTGTTACCGATCTGCCTTGTAATTTTTCATTGTATCATTATAAAAATCACGACAGAATGTTTACTCTTAGTGGTTTATACAGGGTGTATAGTTTTATTTATGTAGAAATCCATATAATCCTCTTTTCTGAAAATGATTGATTAAACTTTTTTGTTTTTTTTTGTTTTAAAGGGCATCAAAAACTGCTTTTTCTGATCTTACCGTCGCTTTTAGCGGAACACAACAGTATCACTCTCAAGTGGATGAGAGGGCATCAGTGCCATGAAGGGAACGAAAGAGCGGACTTTCTTGCAAAGAAAGGGGCGAAGGTTTCACTGATAGGGCCGGAACTCACCTGCGGTCTGGCTTACCGGACAGCCAGGAGGATCATGAAGGACCTATTAAGAGAAAAACATATATCGCACTGGGCGAAAGTCCCAGGGTTGAGACAATCGCGGATGTTCATTGGCGAACCATCCTGGGACAAGTCAATAGACTGCATAAAACTGGGTAGAAACCAGCTGAGATGGATAGTAGGACTGTTTACGGTACTCTGCCCACTCATGCGACATCTCACGACAATCGGGGTGAAAAATGATCCCGATTGCAGAAAGTGCGGAGAGGAGGAAGAAACCTCCTCCCACATATTATGCAATGCAGCGCTGGCAGCTATCAGGTATTCGAACTTTGGGGCTATAACAATAGAACCAAAAAACAGTGACATATTCTCCATTAGAAACTGTCCTTTTTCTTAAGGAAACACGACTAATGGAATGATTAGACTATGGGGGCCCAATAAGCATCAGCTTAAGTGCACAGAGCATGCACCTACCCCATACGTAATCGTAATCGTACCGTCGCTTTTAAAATACAGGCCTCATGGCCTGCTTTTTTATACCTTTCAAATTCACTATGACCATTTAGCGAGTTTGGTTTTTAAAATCTGAATTCATATTCATATCATTAATCGGAACTCCTCAAAACCTCTATATGCCAAATTTGAACAAAAATATACAAGATGTTTTTTTTCTCTACAATCAAAGTTGAGCAAGAGATCGAATTTGAAAGCCGTTAGATGAGTCAAGTGTTCCATGGAATTATGTCAAGAAGTCAAAGAGAGTTGAATGATATCTGGAATAGCTTAAACCTTAAGCTTAATTTTCGGCTGATTCTTTTTCTTGTGGCCCAACAACGAACAACAGTGAATGAGAAAATGAGAAAAAAGCTTATTTTCTCGCCAGATTATTCTCATTTACGTTTGTGCTTAACGGATCTACCGTTAGTGGTGTGCTGCAGGAACGACATCTAGCGGCGATTGCTGAAACACATCGAATCTTATTTATGTACACTAGAGGGCAGTCCATATGTCGCCACTGTAACCAATGTAATTTTTAACAAGTCAAATATTACTTTTTTTTTATTGGGTGTAGACGAGTCAAATTGTTTTAAGCATGCGGTCTGATGTCTGTTTTTTGAGTCCGTAAGTGAACTCAATAAGTCCGCGGTAAGTTAGGACCGAACTAAGCAGTACAAAGTTAAATAAATTGAGCAAGTAGGTCGGTACATTTCGTCGTTGCCGTTACCAAAAGTCGTATCAGATTTTCAGACCAATTTAAATAAGTACCGCGGAGTAGAAATAAAATTTAGTTAATAAATAATGATTACATTCAAATTAATCAATGTGTGTTACTGTAATCAGTGATAGTGTATGGTACTTAGCAATTGCTGTAATACACATTACACATTACATCCCAATATATACATGATGCAATAGGTTCACAATACAAGATTCACAACACTGTTACTTAACACCCTTTGGTAACGGAAGCGACGATATGTTTATCATCTATAGTTTCTTTAACATTTATTTTTAACTGCAACACCTTTAGGATCTATAAATGCATCAACGTATTTTGTACGTCAGTCATCAGTAGGGTTGGGAAAGTGTGCTATAACGCATGTCCGGACTCGTAATCCGTCATGTTATTGACGGAAGACGACATGTGGGAGATCAAAAAGACAAGAGTAAAAATGTGTTAATAATGTACATACCTATCGCTTGTGTCATTCAGAAACACCGACTGTCTTCATTGCTTGAGCGTTCGTTGCCACAATTAGTAGTCTTTTTGCATTACTTCTCGTTAAACGTGATCGATTTGGCCTGCTCATATGGTTATAGAGGGAAAATGATCGTTCCACATCTACTGAAGTTAAAGCTGCAAATTCAAAAAAGTTCACGTGGACAGAGGACGAATACCATGCCATTATTTTCACGAATGCCGCACAACTATTCGTACCTGTGTTTTTAAGAAAACAGTTTTGGAATTATTGTTTACAGCTACACTTTTACTATCTGTTAACGTATTCAATTTCGTTTGCACATCAAATATCACAGACAACGTGTCTGACAACAGAAAATGCTAGTCTCTAGTTCAGTAATTGCTGCAGTCAGTCTATTTTCAAATCGTTGTAATTTTCAATAACCTGTTTCAGTCTATTCACAAATGGTAACGACTGTGCCATTATTACAAAAATCCACACAAAATCAGGTAATATGTAAATACAGTACACGACTAGCGGCAAAAAAATTGTTTTCAATGCGGTGGTCGACCCGTTTACACCGATCGCAAGTAGAAAACTATATGGACACCTGTCAACATCGGAATCTCGCTGTCTTATGGAGAAATCGTATTAAGGTGTCCTGTGTTCCCGCACGGGGATTCAGTGCGCATTGTAGACACGGTCAGTGGCGTTGCTATACAGAGGACGAAATATGCGCTTAAAAAGTACGGTTTATACTTTAATTATGATTGAGTCGTATAGTACCGGATCTGCGTTACAGCATATTTTTTCGGACACTAATAATGAAAACGATCGCTCAGCATCAACAAATCAAGTCAAATAACATGGTAATGCTGCAATTCGTAAGTATTCGAAATAATAATGCAACGTTACATTTTTTTTGCATATTCGTGTTAAAATTACATAATGTTTGATAACGGGAATTTCTATTTAATACAGCTTCCAGTTTTTTTTTTTTCCAAAAACACCTTAAGGTTAGCCATACACGTAGAGGTGTACCACAGAGGTTTACCTATATTGTCCGCCTCAAGAGGTAAACCTCGGCGTGTGTGCTACTTTGTGCGATGAAACTTCAAAGGCGAACAGACCTCTGGAGTCGAGCCAGGCGGAATTGAAAAATTATATTTTCTACCGCTAGAGGTGACCAGACCTCCGCGTGTGTATGGGTCGTGTGAGGCTTATCTCCGGTCAGTTGTAGTCAGACAAGCGCAGAAAAAGGATGTCTTTTGTGTTTTCATCTGTTTTAATTTGCGCGAATGTTTTTACTTACATTCAGTTTATTTCTTTTTAAGTTATTCTTCCTCATAACTGTATCACACTTTTGGATGAGAGAAGACACCAATGCAATTTTTGGTACAATGTCATCCATTCTCAAGTAGTTGCGATAGTCTGCTTTCTCTTCTCTCAACTCTTGTAACAAATTGACATGACTGTACCGATTTCTTTTTTAATAACCAATCTTTACTCCACGTTTTACGGCATTTCTTTTTTCTTAACACTAGTAGTTAACACTAAACCGACAACTGCGATCGCGTCGTCTACTCGTGTAGAAGCCATGAGTTCAATTGACAGCAGAAGCAGACAGCTGCAGCAGACAGTTGCCGCCTCAAGAGGTAAACCTCTGCTGTTCATCTCTGGAGTGTACCTCTGCGGTACACCTCTACGTGTATGGCCAGCCTTAGGATCTATAAATTCATCGACGTGTTTTGTAGGTCAGTTATCACTTCACCCCGTATATTGTCCTAATCAGTGGCGGCTTCGAATTAATATATCTCTTTACAACCCATACGATTTTAAAAGCATGGTCTACTAAAACATCCGGTTAAAAATATTATCAATCTATTAAATAGTCCATTTCTAAATTTCACTTAGTTTTTGGCTTAACTTTAAGTAAATACATACCTATTTATTAAAGTTATTGTTTTAATTTGAAGCTAAAGATTACTGATGCCTGTGCTGAATTAGGTGGAAATATTTTCATAAAAGTAACTTCTTATGAACTAAAAAAAAAAAATACGTTACGAGTTGTGCTTAAATAACAATGGTGCATATTCAACATTTATGAAATAGTTAATTTTTGGGTTTTCTGGTTTTGATTGTTATTTTATTTACTCATTTGTAAATATTTAAGTAGCATTTGTATGCATATTATTTATTATTGAGGTATTTAAAGACATTTGTTTATTATAAATTACACAATATTTCAGCTATTAAACCTAGGTTTACTACATATATTTTTTGTTGTAAATAGAAACATATTTACTTATGTATTATGTATATGTTAAACGAGCAATAGCGTCGGAAAATTCAATTCTAAATGTTGCAATGTTAACAATAAAGTAATTCATCGGGAAATCAATCATAACTTTTGAAATAAAGAAAGTATAAAAAACAGGTAGGTATTTTGCAAAAAAAAATTTTCGGCGTCGCGTTTCTTTTCGCTCAGCCGTTTCCGAGAAAAAACTCATTCCTATGATAAATCGATCCCCTTGTACGTGGTAGCAAAATACTGTTTGGGAGCGCTTGATTTACGTGATAAAATATTTCAAATTCAAGTACTGCCCTGGTATACAACTTTTTTATCGCATTCTAGTGGGAACATGATTGCGGCAACTTACAGTGTATATTTTTTTCTGAAAAAACAATGATCCATTCTATCGAAGCGTACGATACAAACTGACCATACAGCAATAATGTGCAACTACTGCAGCAGTAACTGAAGATTTTTTTAGGTATGCGGATGTTTTTGCTAGTAAGTGTGGGTAGGACACACGTAATTTCGCAGTGTAATAAAAACAAATGCACAGTTCAGTAATAAGGAAGATAGTTTAATTTTTATGGTTTAAGTAAACTTTTGGTACCTATCCAATTTAGTAAAGTCGAATTAAACTGCTCGTCAAAATTAGCGTAACACTTTTTAGATTAGCGACATTTGCGTGCTATTGGAGTTAGAGGCTTATGGTTTTTAATTTTCGATAGCCTATAGGGTTAGTTTTAATGTACAGAAGTCGTTACTCTGTGACTTAAATGGTTTGCCGTCCACATCCCAAAAAGCAACTCCATGTCGAAATTTGAGTTCGCAAGATTTTGACGGCAATTTCAGAGACCCACAAAATCGACTAAGAAGAACGCTGCCGGGTAAAAACTTCATCTCGGCACACATTAAGACCTCCTCAATAAGTTATGTCTATTTGCTCATCTCCTCAACCCATTTCCAGACCCCCCTAAGCCACCCCTTTGCATTTACGCAGGGGTTTGCGTGGTTTGATCTATGTTGGACGAATCCATTGATCCTAATGCTGCTTAATAAATTAGTATGGGGTGCCACAACTCACATTCACCCTTTAACAGCTCAAGCACCTCCCCAGGCCACACCCACACCGTCCTCCCACTCGCATCTAGGACACTTTGGCGGCGCGGCCTATTTGGCGTAGGGAGTTAGGCGCATGAAGTTAGGCGCGGCCGGTTTGGCGCTAGGACTATCAGCCGCATCACAGTTTGGCGCAAGTATGTTTGTAGTTGCAGTTGCGCAGTATGATGTTCGCTACCATTTAACTTGTGGACGTGTGACAGTGAAACAGCGCTACAGTTAAACCTTATTTAACCCTTTAATGCCCAAGTGCACTGTCAAGAGACATGAACTTAGAGGCTCATATTACTGATAGAAAAAATAAAGAAAACATAACTAAAACCATGTATTCCCATGTTTTCGAGGTCGCTCTTTCGAATGGAATCGTTAAAATTTGCAAAAAAAATTGATGCAACCTTCAATATTTAACAAAAACTATTAAAAAATGCGATTTTTTCAAGATTCTTTTTTTTAAATCGCAATTTCAGCTATGTTATCGTCGTTTATACCACTCAAAAACAAATAGAAAGGTGCACTCGAGACGTGTACTTGAAGGAAACGCAACGAGAACAATTTAATTTTCTCATATTTTGAGTTATTCTAACTAGATATGACAAAATCAAAGGGTGATATTTCTGGTTTTTTACCAATTGCGGGATCAATGACGCAAAAGAAGAATTCTGAAAAATAATTAGTACCCTAGGGGTTTTTGGGGTCGCTGATCACAATTCTGACGTCAGAATTTCAAAATTCAAGATGGCGGATTCAATATGGCCACCATCTCGAATCAAATTCCAAATTTTTCGATTATTTTGCCTCAAACTTTTTAAACTAGAGGTTTTCGGGGTCGCTAATCACGATCTCGATGTCAGAATTTCAAAATTCAGGATGGTAGATATGACATGGAGTTGGCATTTTGAGCAAATTTCGAAAATCCTGAATTTTGAAATTTCCTCACACGGGAAATTCGACATCATCGTGATTAGCGACCCCGAAAAACCCCTAAGGCACTAATAATTTTTCAAAATTTTTCTTTTGCGTCAATGATGCCGCAACTGGTAAAAAACGAGAAATATCACCCTTTGAATTTTGCCATATCAAATTATTGTAACCTCAAAAATGAGAAAATTAAATTGTTCCCATTGCGTTTCCTTTAAGTCACGTCTCGAGTGCACGTTTCTATTTGTTTTTGAGTGGTATAAAGAACGATAATATAGCTGAAATTGCGATTTTAAAAAAAAATAATCTTGAAAAAATCGCGTTTTTTTTATTAGTTTTTGTTAAAAATTGAAGGTTACATCAATTTTTTTTGCAAATTTTAACGATTCCATTCGAAAGAGCGACCTCGAAAATATGGGAATATAGATTTAGTTATTTTTTCTTTATTGTTTCTATCAGTAATATGAGCCTCTAAGTTCATGTCTCTTGACAGTGCACTTGGGCGTTAAAGGGTTAAACCTTAGTTAAACCTTATCTTGAAGCTGATAACCGTATAAAATGTATCGTTATGCGTTTCAGCGAAAATAATATAATTGAGTACCTCCGTGGCATAAGTTACAACTGTAGTATTTGATAAATATGTAATTATGCTCTTATGCTAAATTATAACCATTATCGACAAATACGCGTGAGTGTAGAGCAGGTGACTATAAATAAAGAAATGAATTGGAAAATCTGCTTTTCATTTGCTTAACGCAATAGAAATACACTGTGTGCACTGCTGATTGCCGATCTTAGCAAAGGAACTTAATTTCGCCAAATATGCTAGCGCGAAACTGTGATGCGGCTGATAGTCCTAGCGCCAAACCGGCCGCGCCTAACTTCCTGCGCCAAATAGGCCGCGCCAAACTGTCCCTATCCGCTCCCACTCACCCCCTCTGGTTCCGCCCCTGTAGAAGGCTGCGTGGGATGTCGTTTTGTATCGAATTCATGTCATGGCATTACTTGAAGGCTCTCAAAGTTGGCGAAACACACTTCGGATGACCGATTGAGCGCCAAAAGTGATATTCCAACTCCAATCCACCCCCCTGAAGACTTGCCGCCCTAAGGGGTTGTAAGCAGGTCTTGATGCGTGGGGTGACTCAGAAAGCTTTCTTGAGGATGCATGAATTTTTTTTTGGCACACCCCGAGTCGTCCGTCTCCTTCAAATCCTCTTTTGCGTCCCATCAGTCTCTGATTGCACTTTGCATTTGTCGTTTCTTCCTTTGCACTTGTTGAATTGACAATCGCGAAATTTGGGAGAGATGCTTACTACGCGCGACAAGTGGTCACTGTGACTTTGGCTCATGAAGCAACGACTGGGTTAGCTACCTAT
Source organism: Aromia moschata (assembly GCA_029963805.1). Taxonomy (NCBI): domain Eukaryota; kingdom Metazoa; phylum Arthropoda; class Insecta; order Coleoptera; family Cerambycidae; genus Aromia; species Aromia moschata. Next base: position 238,225 of record JAPWTK010000391.1, read on the forward strand.
GAGGCAGACCACCCAAACATCACCCTTTTCCACTAATTTTACGAGCGAGAGTATGTTTGGGTGGCCTACCTCGCAGGCGCTAACCCAGTCGAAGCGTCATGAGTCCAAGTCACAGTGAACACTTGCCAAGCAGCGTACCAAGCAACTCTCACGAATTTCGCGATTGTCGATTCAGACAAGTGCAAAGGAAGGTTCCTCCAAAAATTTGTTGGAGGGAGTCAAAAAAAGAGGAGGATGGGACTCAAAAGTGGATTTGAATGAGACAAACGATTCGAGGTGGGAGTGGGGAGTCACCCCACGCATCAAGACCTGCTTACAACCCCTTAGCGCGGCAAATTTTCAGGGGCGTGGGTTGGAGATGGAATATAACAATTGGCGCTCAATCGGCCGTTCACAGTGGGTCCCGTCAACTTCAAGAGCCTTCAAGTAATGCCATGACTTGACATGAATTCGAGACAAATAGACTTCCCACGCAGCCTTCTGCAGGGACGGAACCAGAGAGGGTGGGTGGAGGGTCGGAGGAGATGTGGGTTGGAAGGGGCGCTTGGGTTGTTAAAGGGTGAAAGCGACTTGTGATACCCCACACCAATTTATTAGGCAGCAGTGCTATGGATTCGCCCAACAGAGGTCAAACCACGCAAAACCCTGCGTAAATGCTTACTTTAGCCCCTGGGTGGCTTAGGGGGTCTGGAAATGGGTTGGGGAAATGGGACAGCGACCAAATACACAGAACTTATCAAGGTGGTCTTAATGTGTGCCGGGATGGAGTTTTTACCCGACAGCTGTCTTTCTTAGTCCATCCTGTGTGTCTCTGAAGTTGCCGTCAAAATCTTGCGAATTCAAATTTCGACATGGGGTTGCTTTTTGGGGCGTGGACGGCGAACCATTTAAGTCACAATGTATCGCCTTCGGGATATTGAAACAACCCCTATAGGCTACCGAAAATTAACAACCGCAAGCATTTAACTCGAATAGAACGCAAATGGCGCTAATCTAAAAAGTGCTAATTTCGACGAGAAGTTTATAATAGAATATATATAGAAGTATATAAAATGAATTTGTGCTAGTGGAGTTTGGAAAATCTGAAGAACAGTTAGTAAATTGATAAGCAAATGTTAGTGTGTCTTTTTTTAGGTGGCAAAAATGGACGAGGCATGAGATTGTCGCAGTACGACCCTGATGATCCCATGAGTCCCAGCGGTGGAACAGTTCCTCAGTCTTACAATAGTTTAGACAACCCTTCGAGACCTCCCATTAGCGTCGGTCCCCGGGTCTCCACGATCTCTCAAAATTATACGGAAAAAAACAATGCTCCTTAGCTCCGATGAGGACAATTAATGACATTACTTTATTAGTATAGTTAAATATATCTAATATATTATATAAATGTTTCTTAATTATTTATTTATTTCCTTATGGTAACTTCACTTAACAAATAACATATTTTTGTACAATATTATGAATTTACTGTGCATAGAATGTTGGACTTATACATATAAACAGTAGAATATTCTATCGACATTTATTTTTTTTGTGGTGACCAGACTTTCGGAAGTCATTCCATAGAGTATAAATATATATATAAAAAACTGTTATTTCATAAATATATGTGTTAAAATCAAAAGTAGTTTTTGCTAATAAAAGTATACCTCAGACTAGGACAATGTAGTTAATTCCTTCAACCTATACTTTTTGTACAAAATAAAAATCGATGTACGTCACTGATGACGCTATTAACCCATTAACGTCAACAAGTTGATGCCGTTCAATGAAAAGAGAAAAACAAAGTTCCAAACTACTTTTCCTATGTTTCTGAGGGTGTTCTTTCAAATGGTGATGGTTAAAAAATTATTTAAAACATTTTAACCATGGAAAAATTAAAATTAATCCAAAAAAAACAAAATTTTTCGCTTGCCTTTTTTTGTTTTTAATGTCTTTTTTATTTTTTTTATGACTTAAACCTATTCAGATCGTGGCCTCGATGTCTAAACTTAAAATAGATAAAAGTTAGTAAGGTCTAAAAAAATTGTTACTAAAAACAAAATGGCGGCCTAATTGAAAATTTTGTTTTCAAAACTACATTTTTTTCTCGAAAACGATAGACTTTATCAAACATTTTCTAAGAACAAAAATGTTTTAGAATTGGTCAAATCATACTCTCAAATTTTTCAGAATGTTCCGAAACGATTTTAGATTTTTTGAAAAACGTGAAATTGAAATTTTGAAAAACGTCATCGAAAAATGACTGAAAAAAATTTGATAATATTCTTTGACCAATTATAAGACATTTTTCTTCTTAGAAAATTTTTGAAAAAGTCTATTGTTTTCGAGAAAAAAAATTCGTAGTTTTGAAAAAAAAATTCAATTAGGCCGCCATTTTGTTTTAGTAACAATTTTTTAGACCTTACTAACTATATATATTTTAAGTTTAGACATCGAGGCCACGATTTGAATAGGTTTAAGTCATAAAAAAAATGAAAAAGGAACGAAAAGTCATTAAAAACAAAAAAGGCAAGCGAACAATGACGTTTTTTTTGGATTAATTTGAATTTTTCCATGGTTAAATATTTTTTAAGAATTTTTTAACCATCACCATTTGCAAGAGCACCCTCAAAAACATAGGAAAAGGTAGTTTGGAACTTTGTTTTTCTCAAATTCATTGAACGGCATCAACTCGAACTTCAATGTCGAAATTCTGTCCTGTGGGCGTTAATGGGTTAAATGTATGCATTGATACCACCACTCAATCATATTGAAATAAAAACTATGTTCTATTAAATTTGCAATTTCTCGCTTGATATTATTGATCCGAAGTTGCCGTGTTGTATTACTTGGTATTTGTTGACAGTTTGAAATTATCTGAACCTTACATTGGCTTTAATAGGGGTTTCTGTCTTTCTTGAGAATCAAATTTTTATCTTGCATTGAAAAACTGTTATTTTCAGAACAATCGAAGTGTTATAGTTGTCAGACTTCCGTTTGCGAAATGCAAAAACAGTTAAACACCTGCTGCCAAGAGTTAGTAGCATCTTTGATACGCAATTTTGAAAAAGAACGAGACTATAATTTAATTAATACAGCTGTAAGAAATTAAATATTAATTAAAAGTACAGTCCAATCAATATACTGTCTTAGCGTGTAGCAGCATCGTTCCTACGGTTAATTCTATTTCACAAAAAGCAAAAAACAATGAACTAAAATTACCTAGAAAGCGTAATCCTATCAAGAGGGTTGTACAATACAAGGTACAGTATTTCACTGTAGCATTGAATAAAAGTGATATTCGTAACATTTATAATTGATATTTATGTATAAAAAACTACACTGCACTATTTGTAACCGTTTTTTTGTTTATATATTTTTTGGAGTAGAAACAAAAAACTGGAAGTTTTCCACAAAACACCGAACTACTACACTTTTCTCAACGCGCGTTTCGCCAAGTTGGCATCTTCAGGAGAAGGTTAAAACTCAAAGGTGTTTCGTGGAAAACGTCGTTTTTTTTTTATATTTATAAGTCTTTCAAATCTTCTGTGTGCCTTTTTATACTAATCTTTACCAAATTTTGCTATCAATTTTTCCTGTCCTTTTTTGTACTTGCATACGAGGTGTGGCTATAATAACCGAACTGCTGTCACTGTCGAACACTTTTTATTCGTTACCAATTACAGTAATAACTTATTCGCCTTCAATGTACTCCCCTTGGCGATCTCTACATCGATCCGTCCGACTGTTTCATTCAGTGCTGGAAGTCCGCTTCTGTCAGCTGGTTTAGAACCTCCGTCGCTTTTGCTTTAACCGCTTCCACACTTTCGAATCTTGTCATCACAAGTAATCACTGTGTGTAATAAGCCTGGATCAATGTCAATGTTGTTTAGAATGTCAGCGCAAATGTTCATTCTTGATTCCTTTTGCTCGGGAGTGAGGAGTTTTGGCACCCGATTGCTTATCCTGAGATGCCATGGGCAGTAGTCAAACTTCTGATAAAATGTACATGGTGCTCGATATATTTAAAAATACAAAATTTCTCGTAAGTGAAGTGCCTTTATTTTTTATTTTTATAAAAAAAAAACGACAAAGTTGTTTGCAAACTAAAGCAGTGCTGCTTAATTCAGATTTTGTTAGAAAAAAAAAACAATAAGAATCATATTTGACCAAAAATTGAGGCCACAATTTATTGAATTTTCTTTAATCAATTAATAAGGGTTTTCTCAGTTTACAAGAGCGTTTGCCCAAGAATTTAAACTTCTGATTAATAATGGGCCAGAAAATTTTTGAAAACATTCTTTCACTTAAATATTTTATTTAGTAAATCAACCGATGGGGTGATTTATTTACAATTGCAGGTTGGTTAAAGAGAATCCAAATTTTCGATTAGCTTAGATTTAATAGTCAAAAATAAATAAAAAAAAAACAAGTTCAGTGTGGTATAATGTACCACAAAATAATCGGATTCTATTTTTTAAAAGAGGAATCAAACCACAACTTAATCAAAATTCGTATCTCGTAATTCTGAATAATTTTGTTTTGGTAAAACTTAAAAAATGACTTTCTATGCGATCTATGCGCTTCATGTGTGACTCCCAATGCACACTTAGACAATCACCTTGGTTTTAATTTAGTTGTGATCTACATATGTAGGTAATTCAGGTAAGTGCCATTCTCAATGTAGATAAGGCTGCTGGTTCTTTTACCTCATCTCAAAATTCAAGTGATGTGAAGAAAGCAATGTATGGATATGAAGGCACAGTATTCCTTGTTTTCTAATAATTTAAATGTGTGGAAGATGAGAACCCAAGTAGCGTTTGTTTTTTCCATTTTTTAGAAGCCGTCCAGAGTACCGGGGGCACTGACATCATTAACCAAACTCCTAATGGATGTATGTCCTGATCTAACATGTTACTCAGGTTGTTCTGCAGTCTGAAGAGTCCATCTCTGGCTGCCCACTTCACAATTAGATGCAGGGGAGGAAGATTCAGTAGGGCTTCCAGCGCCGTCGTTGGTGTGCTTTTCATACACCCTGCAATACTTCGACAAGCCTTTGTACCCTGCTTAGTCTCGAAGTTGCAATTCTTTGTTTGGTCTTTGTCCGCCATACCAAAGACGCATGCATATGTTATTATGGGCTTTACCACTGCATTGGATATTCAATGCATCATAAGTGGATTTAGCCCCCAGGATTTACCACAAATTCGTCTGGCCACCAATAAGATGGTCTCCGATTTTCTTGCTACTTTTTCCAATAGCTGTTAGTCGTTAGTCTATTATTATACCAAGATCTTTAACATTCATCGCAATTTGCGCTTCAATGTATCGAGGAGTTATAGGACCTAATCCCTCTAACTTTCTTCTTTTTGTAAAAGGCACTAATTTGGATTTGGTTGGACTACATCTTTAAATTAACCTCTCGTCCGTCCAATTGTTTAGAGCTTGTTGCATGCGTTCTCTGACTGTAACATAAAATTTGCTTTGTGATAGGATTACCAAGTCATCTGCATATCCCAAGACAGTATGTTCCTTTTCTTTAAGCTTGGCTATTAAGCCCGTCCTTCACAAGGTTCCACATTCTCTTGGTACCCGGGCTGATATCTTTTCTCCCATCAGGGTTGAATATACCACTCGGTCTTTCAGCATGCAGGCTATCCATCTGCAGGAGGCTTCATCGACTTGCTTTTTGCGAATCGCCATAGTGATTACATCATAAGAGGTGTTGTCAAATGCACCTTCTCCGTCTAAATATGCTACTAATAACACTGGTCTACACACATTTTGTTGCCTAAGATTTTAGACCTGATTTTAAGTAAGTCTTGTGAGCTGATACAAAAAAACCAGTCGCATTTTTTATATCAGCTTTCGTTTATAAATTAATAAGAAATAACACATTTTTACAAAAATATATATTTATTTTGGGATTATACATCAATATACAAATTGTCTTTTGAGTGATTTTCTTGAGTGAAATTGTCTTGGGCAATCACGAATAAGTCCCCAGCAATCGGCCACCATATGAATGTCCCATCTGCCTTAGTACCTTTTCTTCATTGTTTTTATATCTTGATGGAAGCGTTCTCCTTGTTCTTCGCCAAGATCTAAATTATGCTGAAAGTGATCTATATGATTATGGAGGTAGTGCACTTTTATGCTCATATTACAGCCTAAATTTTTGAAGTTAAGAAGCATTTCCTCGAGTAACTCTTTATAGTTATCAGCCTTGTAGTTTCCAAGGAAGTTTTGTGCAACCGCTATAAAAGATTTCCACGCAAGTCATTCTATTTTAGTCATAGAAGCTTCAAAATTTGTAGAGCTTTTAATTAATTGACGTATTTGTGGCCCATCAAAAATTCCTTCTTTTAATTTCTCATTACTCGATCTAGGAAACCTTGAACATTGACCATTTCTGTCCAGAGCTTTAACAAATTGCATCATGAGCCCTAACTTTATGTGCAAAGGTGGAAGAATGTTTTTTTTCTCGGGGAACCAAAGGCTGATTTATGACATTTCTTTCACCAACAACAAGAACATCTCTCACAGGCCATTTTTTTGTGTCCAATGACTTGATTTGGCTCGACTGTCCCGGAAACGTACGGAAAGTGTACGAACATAATTGTGTTTATTTTCAAATATTTGTATTCCTTAACTAACCGGTCTGCCAGAAAATAAAATTGAAGTTCTATAAAAAATAAAAAAATAAAAATATAGATCAACCCGGTTATAAGACGAAAGAAAGAAAAAAATGTCTATTGAATAAGTGTATATACTCGATTAGAAAATCGAGTAAAATAGGAATAGATTAGAATAAATTTCTCGTCATGACAATAGTTATATTAGAAGAAAAAATCGTTAAAAAATCTAAAATTATCAGGCAACGTCACAATGACCTTAAAAGAAAAACATGGCTAACCAAAGGACTTGTTAAATCAATAAATGAAAGAGACAAATTATTTAGACGACAGTCTACAAGAAATATCCGCATAATAACAACTTAAGAGAAAGATACGTATCATATCGCAACATTCTTAAAAATTTAATAAAAAACACAAAGCAAGATTTTTTCACCAATATAATCTAAAAAAATAAAAAATAATAAACAATTATGGAAGGTTATTAACCAAATATATAAGAACAGAAATGATACTAGTATAAAACAAATAAAAACTGAAAATGATGAGTTAATAACAAATCCTAAAGAAATAGTCGATTCATTTAATACTTACTTCATTTCGGTTGGACCAAAAATTGCCGAACGTATTGAACCACCTCTTAATAACCCTATTAAACAAGTTTCACCATCCTTTTCTTGCTTTCTCCAGCCTACTAGTAAAAATGAAATATCTAACCAAATCCAAATGTTAAAGAATAATAAATCACCAGGCCTTGATGGAATAACATCTGAAACGCTAAAAGAAATAAATAATGAAATAGCCGAACCTTTACAATAAATATATGATTAATAAAATTTTTGCTACAGGACAATTTCCATCTATTTTCAAAACAGGGGTAGTTCATCCCATTTTTAAGAAAGGAGATAAACAAAATATAAACAACTATAGACCAATAACATTAGTTTCTAACCTAGCAAAAAGTGTGGAAAACATATTAAAAATTAGGATTGTTGTTTAAATAGAAAAAATATAATCTACTATCAAAAAACCAATTCGGTTTTCGCGAGGGAAAATCCACAGATTATGCAATAGAGTTATTAACAACAAAAGTCTATGAAAATTTAGAAAAAACTAAACCATCCTTATGTAAAAAAAAAAAATGTGTATTCTTGGATCTTGCAAAAGCCTTCGATACTGTTAACCATAAACAGCTATTAGAGGCTCTGCAAGATCTAGGATTTAGAGGAAACGTTCACAAATTGTTACAAAATTATCTAACAGATCGAAAGCAATATGTGAAAATTAACGATTCACTAAGTAATGAACTAAAAGTTCAATGTGGAGTTCCCCAGGGTACGGTTTTGGGACCTATACTATTTTTAATTTATATTAACTCTATACTTACCTTCAAGAGTACGGGTACATTATCCAGTTTTGCAGATGATACGATCATATACTACGAAGACGAAAATTCAACACCTGAAACAAAAAGCTGAAAAGAATCTAGCAAACATACTGGAATGTTTCAACCAGAAACTACTTTCTGTTACTTATACTAAAACCTGTTACTTACCATTCTCTATATATCAGAGCGGCCTTCCCGATTATACTACTTTAGACATACAATTAAACAATCAAGTTGTCACAGTTAAAATGTCCGACTCTATGCGGTAACTTGGTGTAACAGTTGACCCAGTCATTTCCGCTGGGACAAACACATTCAGGAATTATGTAAAACACTTCGTTTTCTGTTGTTCAAATTTAGATATTTTAGAAATATTTTAAAGTTTACACAATTAAAGGTCCTGTAGCACTTCACTTATAGAGTCACGCCTCACATATGGTATACGTGCATGGGGTGCTGCAACAGATAGTCACCTAATGAATTTAGAAATTTTACAGAAAAAGTTTTTAAAAATAATTGCGTTTAAGCCAACTAAATATCCATCTAATTTAATATTACTGACACCGCAGTATTAGATATTCGTCAACACTATTTTCACAAAGTTGTCCTAAACTTGTTTAAAAACAAACACAACTTATCATTTGCGAAACACAACTATGATGCTAGACAGAAAACAAACAAAACAAATATCTCGAAAAAAAGTATTGGTCAGAGAAACTATAGATTTTTAGGAAATAGATTCTATAACATCCTCCCAATTAATATTAGAGAAGCTAAAACATTACACTCTTTTTTAGTAAACAGACCAAATCATACTTACTATTTTGTGAAAGAGAATTTATTAAAGAACATTTTTAAATCAACAAGGATTTATTGTATATTAAGTGGAATATATATGTACATATATGCTATTATGTATATATGTATAAGTAGGCATTTGTAAGTATATATGAGTGTATATATTACGAGTAAATTTTCAAATTGGAAATAGGGGCTTGTGATACTTCATTTGAAAGTTCTTTTCATTTTCTATTCAAAACTGCTACGGTTTTAAATTTTATTGCAGAAATTAACAAGAAAAAAAGATAAGTTTCTCCAGCGTAGGATATTCGTTACATTAAAATAAAACTTATAAGTAACACTATTTGTCAATTTTAGGTTCCGAAATGTTAATAATAACAAAAAATAAAAGTCTGTAATTGCCGACATTCCCTACTATAAGATAAAAACTTACTAATAAATACGTACAATTTTTGGCTTGACAATTGAACGACAAAAACGAGCAAGCAGAAAAAAAACAAACCTGAAATTTAAGAAGTTTGCCATTATCAGCTTTAGTGAAATTACCTAGAAACGTGCTTGTCATTGTAACAGTAGTTAACAGTTATCAGTGTTAAACTTTTTGCTTTAGTTTTCGTGTTGCAATTCAGAGAGATGGTTTTCCTAACAGAAATGCATAAGATAACGATTCTGCAGATGATTGGTTACGGAGACAGAACACGAACGCAGGCCGAAGTTGTTCGCCTATGTCAAGAAAAATATCCGGAGTTGCCGCCGATATCTCAAGGTACCGAAGTAAAATAGAGAAGCAGTTTAAGGAACGTGAACATGTACGGCAGCTAAAGAAAAATCCTCCCAATAAACTCAGTGATGATCAGAAATTGGATGTAATGCTTATGCTTGAAGAAAATCCACATACGTCGAGTCGTCAGACAGCTTCAGCATTAAATATTAGTCATTCCTCGATTCTCCGCGTATTGACAGAAAATCAGATGCACCCATATAAACTGATACCAACTAATGAGCTCGCGGAAGACGATTTTGATAGACGAATTCTCTTTTGTGAACAAAAGATGCAAATGATAGATTGCAATACTTTACAAATAGAAAATATTTGATTTTCGGATGAATCTACATTTACACTTTACGGCCATGTTAATCACCAAAACTGTCGTTACCGGTCGAGAGAAAATCCTTGCTGGATGAGGGAACTACACACGCAAAACCCTGAGAAAGCTAATGTTTGGGCAGGAATAATTGGAGAAAATATCATTGGTCCCTTCTTTATTCACGGCAATTTGAATGGAGAAACTTATTTAGCGCTGCTCTAAAATAACGTACCGACGATATCAAACTTGTATCCAGCTGAAGGAATCCCACAACTTCCAGGTAATGCAATACGGTTCCAGCAGGATGGTGCACCAGTACATTACGAAGTCAATGTCCGGCAATATATCCACACAATCTTTCCGAATCGCTGGATAGGGATACGTGGTTCTGTAGAATGGCTTGCATGATCACCTGATCTCACGCCGTTAGAGTTCTTCCTATGGGTATATGTAAAAAAGTATTGTCTACAAAACTAAACCCGACGATTTAGCTGACTTAAGAAGAAGAATAACACTTGGAATTAGGTCGATTACCCCGCAGATGTTAACTAACGTTAGAAGACATTTTTATTTACGTCTACGATGCTGCCAAGATGCTGGAGGCATGCATTTTGAACATCTGCTGCATTAATAATGATTTGTTTTTTATTTTAATGTAACAAATTTCCTACGCTGGAGAAACTTTTTTTTTCTTATTAATCTCTGCAATAAAATTTAAAACCATAGCAGTTTTGAATAGAGAATGAAAAGACCTTTCAAATGAAATATGACATGCCCCTACTTCCAATTTGAAAATTTAGGCTTTGTAGCTGTCACCTGAAGGGGGTGAATTTAGGGATGAATTTCATTTTAGAATTAGAAATTGACGTGTCTCAGGATTTTCTAAAAAAATGCATAATAATGAAGCTACTGAATTTATTCCATTTGGCTGTTCCACACTTTATGTCGTTCATTACTCATTTACCAGTTCTAGGTAAGTTAGGCGTGTACACCGTGTAAAATCCTAATCAATAAAAGTATTAAAAAGTTGATTCACATATCCCATTCACATCACATATTACAGTGAAGTGCCACTGGGAACGGTTAACAACATGATAACCCGAAACCAAGCAAACTATTCCAAACGCCTTCAGTGTGTGAGAATCCTAAAAGTATTGTGCAACTGTTTGGCTATTCTAGCACCAATCTCAAATCCTCCCATCCACAAGTTCTACGCGATAATCTTACAGTTGGCGATAATTGTCGGTTTCTGTTATTCTGTGTACGGGAAACAGACCCCTTTGTTCGACACCTATTCCTACATCGTCAAACTAGTCGATCAAATAGCGACTTTCGTCCTGACCTTGACCAATATAAGTACCATCACGCTGACGGTGTTTTGCTATCCCAAGAAGTTCGGGAAAATTCTTCGCGACCTCTCGCACTTCGACAGCAGGGTTAGTTGCGTCTTTAAAAGAAAAATGTGCCTTTTCGTCTTCACTGTCATAGCCTTTCATGTTATGGTGGCGATTACAATCATCATGGACTGGTACGCTTGGAGCAGTGGCGTGGGCTTTAATATGTACAAATTTTATGTGGCCAGAGATTTTCAGATTTATCACGTGAGCGTGACGATGCTGCTGGTGTTCTGGATGGCCGTGGAAATTGGATGCAGATTTAGTGCACTGAACGACCTATTAACGAAAGTTTCGGCTAATTTTTGCTACGTCAAGCTAGATGGTCCGTCGAAAGAATTTGCACACAGAGCACAGCTTAAGCTGAATTACAGGGGAATAAAAAGTATCGCCAAGTTACACAATTTTCTCTGCGATATATTGAATGATTTTAATAGGATATTTGGATTGATTCTATTATTTGCAGTGGTATTTTTTATCACTTTTATAGTGCTCTATACTATTGCATTAATTACTTATACAATAATGGACGACAGCATCAATGGAGTCACGTTTGGCGTTACCCTGCTTTTAGCTTGCGTTTTCTGGGTGTTACATTCCATGGTAAGTATAAGGAATGTTTTGCCTTTTGCTTCTTTGTTAGTTCGTTTTTAATAATAATAGATTTTTATTGCCCAACAGAATAATCCAATAACAGAGCAATTGACATAATAAAAAGTTAAACAGTAGGTACTTACAAAAAAATAGTTTGAAGATAAGTTTAAATCTAGATACAATTGATACTTAATTTTTGAAATACAAATCATTTTTACTAAAACCACTCCAAATTGTAATCACAAGTCTTGACTCATTGCTAATTTAAGAATTATTAGAACATATACTTTTAATTAGCTTACTGTAACTAGTTAATGATGAATTAAATATATAACATTGATTACTTACTCTATTAAATCTGTACATCATAAAATATATTGGGGATTTTAAATGAATGTTTGTTCTGCCAATAGGACAGTAAAATACATCATTTACTCGCGACTCCAATCGTGTTACCTTAATATTAATTTTTGACAACAAATAAGGACAATCAATTAAGTTGTTAATCAGTTTATAAAGGAACACGAGACAGAAGAATATTCTTCTACTTTCAAGTGATAGCATACTAAATCTCAACAACAACAAATTATTAGGATGTCCACGCTGTGGATATTGATGATCAATCTTAAATGCAAGATATTTCATGAATTTTCTCTGGACTTTTTCAATCGATTGCGTGTGATTATTATAAATGTGATTCCATATTATAGATCCATATTCAATTTTTGTGCGCACTAACGAATAATATAAAGTTTTTAACGCTAAAACATTAGAAAATTGTTTGCAATTTCTTATAATAAATCCAAGCGACCTTAATGCAGATTGAGTAGTTTTCTGAATATGTAGCGTAAAATCTAATTTCGTATCGAATAATATTCCCAGATCTGTTACCGTGTCACACCTTGTAAGTAAATTGTCATTGAAAGTATAATTAAACTGAATTTGAGAAGTCTTGCGAGTGGATGTTACAACTTTACATTTGGAAACATTCATATTAAGTTTATTATCTACACACCATTGTTCAATTACTTGAATTTGTTTTTGTAATAATATACAATCATTTATATTGTTAATCTCCCCAAATATCTTTAAATCATCCGCAAATAGAAGTTTGTTGCATTTCAGTGAGTTACATAAATCATTTATGAATATTACGAATAACAGTGGTCCCAAATTTGACCCTTGAGGTACTCCCGAGGTTGCAGTAAATGTAACTGACTGAAAGCCATTATATTGTACAAATTGTAACATGTTGCTAAGATAAGAATTAAAGAAGTTAACAAGCAAATTGCTAAAACCTACTGAATTCAATTTTTCCAATAAGATAGAATGATCTATACGATCAAAAGCTTTTGAAAAGTCGGTATAAACTACATCAACTTGACCTCGCCTATCCAGAGATTCAGAGATGTATTGGGTAAGACATAGAAGGTTTGAGACAGTACATCTTTTCTCCATAAAACCATGCTGACAGGTCGATATGGAGTTTTTTTTTATAGAAGAATAAATAATGGAATACATGGAGGCATCGAAAACCTTTGCAAAGTTCGAGAGAATCGAAATTCCTCTATAGTTGCATATTTCTTGATCATTACTATTTTTATAGATAGGACAAATGTTAGCCAATTTCCAGCAGTCCGGAAATGTGGCAGTTCTCAAAGATAAATTGAATAAAATTAAGAGAGGAGTGATAAAGGCATTGCAGCAATCTTTTATCAAGAAACTGGGAATTTGATCATCTCCCGAGGTCAATTTGTTTTTCAACCTCCCGATGGCATTAGACACATCGCGTTCAGACAAACAGCTAACACGAATACAGGGGAAGTTACTATCAGTATCTGATTTCAGAGTACTAGGTGACTTCGGTTGATATACACTGCTAAAAAATTTAGCAAAGTTGTTCACAATTTCTTGAGGACTTTTGATATCACAACCGTTGTAGGTCATAAAACCTGGTATTCTACTAGTACATTTTTTGTTGTTAATATGCCTCCAAAATTTTAAAGATTTATGGTTAAAAAACAATTTCATCAAAGTACTTTTGCAAGCAATACCTTTTATGAGCAATAAATACGAAATATAATTTCAAGGTAATAATTGAATACATTGTTTATTTGGGTACGTTATAGAAGAGCAGTTTTCTAACAAACAGTTCTTAGTGGATGACTTCTTTACCAAACACCCAGTGTAGATTCGTTTTATTTTTCTTTGCTTCTAAAAAAATCTAGAAGTTCCTCAATTCAGTAACTTGTTAGTCTTTGGAAATTCATGCAACGAATGAATAAGAGTTTTTCATCTTTCAAAATATCTTTTTTTCACAATTACTTTGCATGTAATTCTATTTTTTCATTTTTTCTTGTGTTTTATTTGTTTTTATAAACTCAAGACTACCAGATGTTTTTTTCAAAGTACAATTTTGTGCTGACTATTTAAACCGAGCTACCACTCGTAGTAAACTAAAAATTAAGAACCCAAGACTTCCAAAAAATCCGCAAAAGCGACTATAATCTTATCCAGATCAACGGGAAGCCATCATGGAGAAGAAAGAAGGCCCGGTGCCGGAAATACGTTTTAAAATCGCCTAGGGACTTTTGTTGTCAACCTGTTAAATGACATTTGATTTGACATATGTCAAACCGGCTTTTCTCTATGGATTTATTAAGTTATGAAAGGTAAGTTTTTGGATGTTTTTAAGTATAAAAAGCTTTAAATGTTGTTATTTTCAGGAATGTTAATGCATCAGACCTCAACAATGGAAAATATAGGCGGATTTGGGACCTAACCTACCTTTGTGTTCGCGCGATGTTTACCTCAATGTTTATATGACAAAACACATATTTGTGAATGATTTAACAAGAATAAATGAAAATTGAGTAAAACAAAGGGTTTTCCATAAAAAATCTGGTCACATCTTCACCTTGAAAGAACCCAGCGGTGAGTTTGCTCAATTTGTGATCGGCCTGTGACTTGAACACGTAACAAAGTACTGTGTTGCATTGTGTGATACAAGAAGCGTTCCAAAGCGTTAGAAAAACAATATCAATGTTTTCAACGTGATCCTATGTGATCTGATAAAGATCACTTCCAAAAGTAAGTTATGACTTTTTGACAGCATAAATGTTTTTAGTTTATAGACAGACATATACAAGTTGATGAATGTTCTAGAAGTAGTTGTGTTACATAATATATAATAAGGAAATAAAGGTTTTGTCACGAGAAGAAGAACGTGTATAATTTCCCCAAAGATAAAATCAACACGAAGCGTTAGAATAACCGGACATTGTTTCAAATTACTGATGTATGTATGAAACGAAATATTTTCCTTTGTCGAATTGTTAACGTTGAAGCACGTAACCACAGAATACCTACCCATATCCATGGGTAGGTATTCTGCAAGGGCGTAGCCAGGGGGGGCGATGGGGGCGATCGCCCCCCCCCAAAGTGTCAAGTAAAACCAAAATACTCAATACATCGCCCCCCCCCCAAAGGGTAGTCCAAACTCGGGGCTTGCGGTTGCCGTTGCCTCTAGTGACCTTTTTTTTTGTGGCTTTTTTTGTTTTATCTGCATTGGGCGCCCCCCCCCCCCCAAAGATAAATACTGGCAACGCCCTTGGTATTCTGTGACGTAACATGAAATATTTTACAGTATAGTACATTTTCATAATGATAATTACGAAAATTTGTATTTGCAAAGATAACAACAAAAAACACATACGACTGCCACATGTATTCGCACCACGGACATACACACGGATTCTAACGCACACAGATTAGTACAGAACGACACTGCTTACAGCGCCCCTGGAGGCGGACATATTCGAGCCCCTCGTGTTATACAGCGAAAAGCCGCAGCTCTGTCTCCTTAATTCAAGTCTTCTTGGTTATACCTTAAATGTGTGACATTAGGTTATTAGGATACGTTATGTTTATGTTAAATGGTTTGCATTACGTTTAACAAAATATCATTTTCAAATATGTATTCTTTGAAGAATGTTTTTGAAATTTTTAACTCTTTTTCTCCTTTCCATTCTTAATCTTTGAAACTTTTGACCTCATTTTTGAATTTCACAGCTTTGAACTTTTTCAAAAAGTTAACATTTAATATCTAGGTAATCTCTTTGGTTTTACTGACTTTTGTGATCTTTTCTGTACATTTGGCCTTTTTTCCTTTTTTAACATGATTTACCTTCTAACATATTTGTCACATTTAACCTTTTTCCCTTCTTAAAGGTCTTTTTGACCTTTATCATCCTGACCTGAACTCTTATATCACCTCCTTAACCTCCTTAGCCTCTGACATATTAATATTATTCGGATCTCTTTAGCTTTTCAGACCTATATAAAATTGGTCTGAGTTTTTTTTATCTATTTGAATTCCTTTGATATTTCTAGAAATTTCCTCTTAGCCTCCTTGATCTCTTTGGTATCCCTGATCTTAATTTATTTTACAACTTCCTACTTCTTTTGTGTTCTTAACATTTTTTATCTCCTTGCCTTCATTAACCTCTTTGTAGTCCCGTTGACCTCCATTTGTCCCCTTTTTGTCCTTCTTTTGTCCCCATTGATTGTCCTTCTTTTGCCTGACTTCTATATGTCCAAGGAGTAGCATATTTTTAGAGCACTGTACAGTTACCATCTATTAAAATTCATGCTTCGTTTGCGAATTACCAATAGTCAGGAGAAATTGTATTACCTCCATTTAACCCCAACCCCTCAACTGATGGAGTTCAAAATCAAATCAGGTCCAAATCTTGTCATGTTACATAAGTATACCAAATTAGAAGTTCACATGTTAACGCGTTCTAGAATTATCGTGTACACAAAAAGCTTAACAGAGAGACAGACTGACAGAACATTTTTTTCGTTTAAACTGAAAACATCGACGTTTCAGAACATTTTTGTCCTATTCAGCCAATTTTTTAAAAAGTTTTCATGAACACTATACTTCCATTCCACTACGTGGATGTGGAAGTAATTTAGTGATGTATTGACAATGAACGTCTGAATCATTGAATACGAACGAATGTTTGGTCTTTTGATCTTAAATTAATTATGACTTTACTTTTTAAATTAAGCAAAATGTTTTTGCAGAAACTGTTAAATGTCATGTTTCATGGATAGTCAGATTGTATTTTATTGCTTTTACTATGGAAACAACGACAACAATGAAAATTAGCCATATTAAAATCACATCAGTCAGTAACAAAAGGTCATTGGTTTGCAGGTTATGGTGTGTTACGTGTACTCTCGTGAAGTAACAAGTAATATAGAGACATCCAAAAAAAAAAACGTCATCAAAGTAGGCCGAGAAAAAAAATACGTATTTCTATTCTTAATCGAATTTATAACCTTATTTACTTGTCAAGACTGTCACATCATATGGCAGCCATTGTTTATTTTACAAATTGTGACACTTTGTGTCACTTGTCAAAAGTTTGACATAACCAAAAAAGCTTAGACATGACCGCTATTTCCATCTCTCTCGTTCATAGCCAGAGTTGATGACATTTTTTTTGGATGTCTATACAATATATTATTGAGAACTTCTACGTGGATATGCATTATTGAAGCACATTAACATTTCTTTTTCACGTGAAAGCGCTTTCGTGGAAACAAATTATTAGTAAGACTGTCAAAGTAGTTCACCACAAATTTTAAGCTGTTATGTTAGTCGTATTAATAAAACTTCAGTCACAACGAATTTTATTATCTTAACAGTAGCTTCGTAACTTTTCATATAATTCGTTTGGCTTACTTCTGGTTAAATTGATTTGACACACAAGTTCCTTGGCTACAAGCTAATTAACTACATAATGATGTCAGATAATTTTATTCTCAGTATAAAATTTATGTATTCAATAAAACTAACAGGGGTCGAAAAGCTTAAGTGGAAAACGAGGAACAGATACTTACATTTTTCGTTAGCTACAGAAGACAAATTTAACTAGATGTGAGGGAATTGAATAGCAATAAAAAGGTGGTATTTCACTAACAAGTAACACTACCCAACTGTCACTCACCGATTTAAATGAAACTTTGCACATTCATAGAATACTAAAAATATTGAACTCCTGTTTTTTTTATTCCGGAATATACTTCTTAGGGGGTAGAAACCACCCCTAAAAGGTGGTAAAAGCAAGAATCGCCGTAAATGAAATTAAAAAATACCAAAATATGTTACAACATAAAATTTAATATGATTTATAATTTAATAACACGTATTTAAGTACATAAAACATTTTTATTTCCAAAATCTTAAGTGGCTTGAGAATTGATTGTAGAGAAAAGAAAAAAAAAGGAAATTGAACCTCCAAGTTTTTGGATATTGAGTTTTTTTAGCGTCAGAAATTTTTGAGTAATTATAAGAAAACCATCGAAAAAAACAAAAAATTTTTGCTTGTCTTTTAAAAACACCACGGAATTCAAGATTTTTTCCATAATTTCATTATAAGCTCCTTTAGATAATTTAACTATCTTTAATTTGACCTATGAGGTGTGTAAATCAAGTAATGGAACTGGCAACGTAGCGCCCGATCTAGCAACACTCCGGAGACGGGACTAGGAAGGGCGGTAGGTTAACATGTAAGACACCTTCAGCACAAGTTTGAACTTGTTAGAGTTATTTGTTTGTTCTTTGTGACTGGTTTCCTAAACTGTTTTCTAGTGCGTTTTAAAAATGAGTGACATTAACTTTGGGCAACGGTGTGCTATCAGGTTTTGCTTCAGACTTGGACACAGCGCACCGGATACTTTTGCAAAACTTCAACACGCCAACGGAGACGTTTTTTAAGAGTCCAGGTTTTTCGGTGGTTTAAGGCATTCTCAGAACGAAGATAGTGGATTGAAGATGAACCACGCAGCGGAAGGCCTTCATGTTCAAGAACCAATGAAAATGTCGATAGAATACGGGATCTTGTGCGTTCAGATCGTCGGTTGACGACAAGAGAGATCGGGGAAGAGTTAAATTTGAATCACACCACTGTTTTTCAGATTTTGACTAACATATTGGGGATGAGAAAAATCTGGGCAAAAATTGTTCCAAAAAACCTTTCGCAGGAACAAAAAGACATCAGGAGAGAAAGGTGTCTTGACTTTTTGAAATCGATTGATAATGATACCCATTTTATGGAACGTGTCATTATTGCTGATTAGACTTTGGTGTTGGCTACGACCCGGAAACTAAGCGCCAAAGCATGGAATGATACACTTCAAGCTCTTCAAGACCTAAAAGAGCAAGAATGAGCTAGTCGAAGATCAAATGCATGCTGATTTGCTTTTTGATAGCCACGGAATTGCCCACAAAGAGTTTGTGCCTCCAAGCCAAAGAGTAAATCAACACTTTTACAGAGAGGTTCTTGAAAAACTTCGAAAAAGGGTCATGCGTGTGAGATCAAA